>JABASD010002800.1:0-23903 GCA_019776165.1 Pogonognathellus flavescens
TTTTTTGGAGGTAGGTAAGGCCCCCTTAAGCTAAGTAAGTATAGGGTAATGTGTTAATTGCAACATCTTGTCATTCTAGTCGCATCGCACAAACATCCAAATCTCGTCATCGTTTAAATATTTACTGTCGTTATTTTTCATATAAACATCACCTTATATGGCTAATAATATTATTATTGCATGTAAGTATTTACAACACTTGAAACTGCATTCTATGTATACGATACTGCATAATGCTGTTATTCACGATGTAAAATAATGCTATAGGTATTTATAGATCAAGGTATGATGCTCAGAGTCAGGTTGCGGTAGGTTTCAAAGAATTGGCTGAGGGTCTAGTTATATTCAAATTATTAATATACTTACTTAGCTACATCAGATGCTATACAACCCGGAAATAATGGAACTGGCCATATTAAAAAATACGTGGAAAATGTTATCGTCGTAGCTGATTTTTTAATATTTCTTTACGACTTGTTATAACTTTACCTTAGTAATCGTAAATTATATTCATGTGACGAGAAATGTGGCTCACAAATGCGGAAGCTTGGTTTTGCTACAATTCCCCAGGTATTATTCAACCCGGAATCAATCAGAATTAGTCATGTTGTGGTTCTGTGTATATAGTGCCACAAAGTTCTTTGAAGTTGCAAATTAAACTGTAGTGGGGAGGATGTAGCAATGAATGAAAAGATGATCAGCCTTATCCAGTGAAAGCAGCTATATAGTTCCATAGATTCATCCACCAACAATATTTATTTTACCTTATACCTCAATGGAGCAATGCCATTGCTTTCGTCATTTCTGTCGCTCAGATTTGCTATTTAAATAACTTTTACTATCTGTTATTGAAAATTTATACCAGTAAAACCAGTAAAGAATAAAGCTAATTATCAAATGTATGCGCTCAAACAAAATCATTGTTTACACTTACAATTACTTGTTAGGTAATATCATTTCAGATTCGTTTTGCTGTTTCTAAATCTTTGCTAATTAAACTTACAACTTTTCTATTCTTAATAAAAGTGTGTGAAATATTATGCAAATACTATTTTAAGTTTTAATAGATCCAAGTAGTAGATTCATCATTGTTAGATATTTCCAATGTATGCAAAACACATTACATCCTTTGTTAAATCGATTACCTGGAAATTTAAATTCTAGTATTGTTATTTGGTATAGCAAGTTGTGTGTAAAGTGTTTATGTGCTAGTAAAATAGCATTTTTCTCTTTGTGTGAATACACGTAGAGTTTTTTGTATACTTATTTGCTTTATATTAAGTATATTAGTACAAGGTAGTATATTATGGCGAATGATTTGAAATTTAGAAGTCGTGACTGGATTCCCCTGGTCCTAATTGTAGCTTATGGACGGACACTATCAGTTTCATCTCATTCACGGAAACAAAAGCGTGGAGAATAAATTCAGACTTCTTTCAAGAGTCTCATTCTACCACAGAACTCACTTAGCCATTACACAGGAGAATTTGATTGACTTGTGTGCATAGCACAAGAACACACTAAAAACATTTACGTAGGAAATCGCAGGAGTGAGGTCAAGTACAAAAGCCAATACAAGTTCACTGACAAACTCATTTTACTATTTAGCAGCAGAACAAATAATAATAATAGTACACTCTAAAATTGTATAATACCAATCTCCTTATAAAAAAATCCGATACTGAAAAAATGTTGGATATTCCTTCGCTGTATTGTTTAGATACGCGCAGAGTGCAGTCTCTGAAATTATGGCGAGTAAATTATTGACTTGGTAGACTCATCATGATGTCATGATCGTTTTATCTGATTCTTATTAGCTGCATATCAAACAAAGCCACTTCTTCACCATACGATACGCTCCTCGAAGCTCATTGCACTTAAACCTCCATGCCTCTACCACTATTTTATTCGTCTGTGTACTTTTACCAGACAGAGTAGCCTGTGTGTGTGCAAGAAGAATAATATTATGTAAACTCGCTCTTCTGCCTGCCCTTTCTCTGCTGTCTTGTCTAATAAACTAATTCTTACGATTAGCACACACAAAAAGTAAACACACTAACATTATTGCTTACTGGGTTACTATACAACTTATACCATACCAACTTATGCCTTTATACATTTCATTTTTTCTCCAAAATCCAAACAAAAGCCGCGTGTAATTTACATCACTGTGAACTATAACTCAACTAAAATGCTCAACTCAACGTGTTTTGTCTGTATAAAATTCGACTTTTATTTCAATACCAGTTCTTTCACATAGGTATCCACTTATATACTTTAAATGGTAAAAAACAATTAATTACGCTATATTTGTTTTCAGTTGTATGTATGTAAACTTAACTGATAATGCGTAAACATTTATTTTAAAATTATTTTGGCTGTTTTTTTACAAAATATCTTTGAATAATACTTACAGACACCCATAAAATATGCGTACTTACTAGTAATCTTAATTACTTAAATCTTTTGAAAAAGATTATAAAAATTTTTAATTCTAGCGTTTCGAGTATTTACAAGGTCAACTCACATTTAATAAATCACGATAAAATTAACTATTATAATATTGAAAGTAGATATCTTGTTAGTTAACTTCTATATCATTTTAATTTAATTTTAATAATTCTCGATTAGTTTTTTGCGTCTTGTATGAGAAAGCTTGATTTTCATAAGCAAATGTGTATTTGTATGGTATATCCTAGCACTCAGGTAACAATTAGTATCCCTTGAAGGAAAAATGATGGTGGGTAACCCTTATACTCTCCATCTCTTCATCATCTTGGAATTCTTGTGTGAAAATGTGGAACAGAAGATGGTTTGTTATTTCCCATACTTATATACCTATAGTAAATAGTTGTCTATATAAATACCATATAGAGCTTATAGATTCATTCAATCCTTTTTATGTTTTGTGGTTTGGTTTGGGTTTGCCCGGAGAGAAATAGTGATGTCATGTTTTGGCTGTTGAGAATTGAATGACATTTGCCCTGAAGACGATCTGGGAATATTTGTAGCAGGCAGATGCTTGTGTTGTAAGTAATTAGATACAAAGTGTGTTGTTAGTTCAGTGCTAAAGGTTCACTGATACTCCGATGAAATTCTCTGATGTGAATGAGAGCCCATTAAATTCTATTCGTTACAATTCACAATACTCACCATCTCATGTAGTCCATGTACATTCATACTAGCCACACCATTATAATAATACTAACAACAACTATAAGTACACCAGTATCATTATTATTGCTGTATCTTATTAACCCATTCACCAGCATTCGTATATAAAATACACAAGTGAAGGTCCTATAAGTATAGGGATGTTTTGTATATGAGGAAATTGTGTTTTTACACCTGATACGCTTTCTTGTCAGGTATGGTGTTGTTGTAATGTAATAGATCCAATTATTCTCCTACATTGCCTGCGTAGAATGTTTGGAATGAATCGGATTCAATTCAATAATGCAGTTGCCTGTGTATACAAACGGACACATGCATTCACACACACACAATATGTGAATAATGTGACAATCCCACTTACCAGTTAGTTAAACATCTTTTAAACCATTATTAGTACTACTTCATCATCCACTACATGTACCTCAGTCATTTTTATTATCACATCCTCAGTCTCCTTTCTCCTTCACTTACAATTACAACTCTCGTCTTACATCAAATACCACACAATACTCCATGATACATTTAACTAGATGGAATGTTCTTACAAATGCCTCAGCGTAGCCGGGACGAGTATTTTTCAATATAGCCAAATATGTAAGTGCCTTTTGCATCACTTATTTATATACCTATACCTATAGAGTGTATGTAGCATAATAGTATAGTAATACAAATGATAATGTTGAGATTGATTGATATAAGCCCTTATACGATATTAGGATCAGGTATTATGTCTCTGTAAGCTTAAGGGTACAGAATGAAGAGACAGACACTGGTAGAATCTTGAACCATCAACAGAAAAAATAAATAATTGAAAAGTCTCAACTGTAGAAAAGGATTGATGTCTCCGGAGATACAGGATTTCATTTCATTGAATGGAAATTTGCATGCGAATGTCTGTAAAGGTGACTTGACTGGTTTAGTAAAAGTAAAGACAGAATATTATCCAGACATTTATTTCATTTTCTGTTTTAAAAAAGGGTTCCTGTGTTAAAGTAAATGAAAGTTTAATTCTAAACGGAACAACTCTTTTGACAATATATTTTAACTATTTAGGTAAATCTAATTAAATATAGTTTATTAAATAAGTGTTATGTAACTATAATGGGTCTCTTTTTGCTTATCTCTTCATAATTAATACAGTATAATGTATCGACAATTGTATAAAATAAAGCTTAACATAGATATAAGAAGGTAGTTAGCTGCAAATTACTATAATTGCTTATAGCAAGAAATTAATCTTTGCATCGTATATGCAAATATTTATATATGAATAAAAAATCAAAATACAATGGTGTATGACACAATACTGCGGGAGTCCGATAAGATATCACAACATTGGGACTTTGCAACAGAGTTGAATCTACATAGTACTTCCCTTGTTAATAATTGTTGATTATGATTTATAAATGATTACGGCACTTTAGATGCGATAATTTTATTTTGAAGCGAATAGTTGATTCGCCTAGGTATGGATTTTCATTTGTACACAAAAATCTTTTGCCCTGCACAAAAAGAATTGCATTCTCTCACTTTAGAATTGAATGACTAAAATATTCTGGCTCTCATTTATTATTAGAAGTGTGCTGTGTGCATGTTTGTGGAAGTGTTTGTTGGGATGATGTGTTTGTTTGAGTGACACGATGCAATGCATAGGCCATAAAATATGCAAGGAGCACACATTTCCTCAGAGGTTTGTTTATGCTATTATTTTACATAATATTGCTTTGTGAATATCTCCCATTACTGCACACTCAGCTCTGTATCTCTACAAACTCGTACAAAGTGCATACATAACTATAACCCTTTACATACATCCTCCGAAGATGCTCGTAGCATTTGACTCCCACCTTCCTCTGAGCTTAATGCACCTCTGCTATAAACATAGGAGCTATAAAGACGGGAAGGAGTGTAAAAGGGCGAGATAGAAAGAGACTGAGGGAATGATTACATAAAAGTTGAGGAGCACATGGCCATCTACTTAAAACTACACAGAGTGTTTGTGGCAGATTGGAAATGTGATTTAAAATATTAATGCTAAGTGCCATGGTAAGCGATTCCCTATTGGGGTGTACCATCTTCATCTTGCAACACACACAAACACAATATCCTCCTCTCCTGCCTTCTCCTTTAAAACAACGACTTGGCGTTACTTACACAGTTGCGGCATTAACTGCAATGGAATGGAAATAGAAACAAGGAAAGTTGCACGTTGGCAATGAAGATAAACAGAGAAAAGCGTTGCAATTTTCAACTGCTCTTCTTCTCCGTCTCTTCTTGCTCAGTGCGAGTGCAACTATAAAACTTTATATTATGGCTAATTTATAGCGCACCATCAACTTACCTATCCAAACGACGCTACTTGCACAAACAGAAGGGAATAGCACAGTGGAATATGCAAAACCATGTATTTTTATGTGAACTGTTTTGTAGTATGTGTGCATAAGGTATAGCCCTATGTGTTTTAGCTGTAGTTGTATAGAAAAGTGGGTGGTAGATAAAGATAGTAGTACTAAAGGATGGATACTTTATTCCCTGTAGATTTTCTTTGTCAAAATAACGCATCGTAAGCAAATGAATATGAAAAACAAGTGAAGGAGTAACGAGACCAAGTGGAAATCGCTCCTGCTCTCATTCATAACCAATTTACCACGATGCTTCCACGTAAATTATTTAAAATCTGCTCAATGTCTCAAATCTCGGGGAATTTAAATATAAACGAATTGCTTATTAGTATGATGATACGACTGTGGTCTGTATAGCTTCTCTCTCCGTGTACCACTTTCATGTAAAATTAGAACCCCTTGTCATTTTCATTTTTTATCATGTCATACAAAATTTCCCTAATTTTCTTCCACACAAGTATATATAAGCTATATATAGTCAAGTTTATATAATACACATAGGTATAGAACACATGGTGTAATTATTAAGCAGCAGAAGCTACTTTATGAGAATGGAGGTTGTGTATGTCCGTCTGCCTGACCTCCATAACTCACGAACGGATGAACATAATTCGTTCAAACTTTATGTACGACAAAAGAAAAGTCAAGTTAAGTTCAAAAATGAAATAAATCGGTAGCGACATTCAATATTAAGTAGCGGAATCTGCCATGCTGTCCATCCGTTATCTGTCACAACGATATCGCAAAATTAATAATTAATATTAGCTAAATTAATTCGGTAAAACTTATATTATTATAATAAGCCAGTGGACAAAAACAATTAACAATTCAATTAATTAAGGACAACAGCCCTTACCTAACTGTTAAGAAACTTGCACAATATTCTTATAACGTATATTCTTCTGCTACTTTACTACATCCGTTTACGAATGGTTTATTATGTAGGTAAGACTGACTGGAGTATTCACATTAGGTTAATGGGATGCAATTGTAATAATGTGGATGCACTGAGCGCTGTTATGATAGTTATGGGAGCATGCAATCCATTTGCATACGTTATAAGTTTAGTGGTTGTAATGGAGTAGATGACTGGATTCGGGAAGGAAGGGGAATGAATGAGTCTGAGTGTATGTGTCATGTATGTCACGAACCAATTAAATTGCGACATCGCATTAATAAATGAACTAGTTTATGAGTCTTCCCTTCTGTTATTGTAAGTCTCCTGTGTCTACTGTGAGTAGAAATAATAACTGAAGATGAGAAGAGGAAATTTCTGCTTCGTTTCGTTTCCTTCAGTTTGGCAAAGGGTTAAGACTCGTATATCCTCCAGACTCGACCCAAGTGACACACAGAGAAAAGACTTTGTGGATTTATAACCTTCCTAAATATATTTTCCTTTGGAGACACACATGAAATATCGAGTCGTATAGAATCTCTCTCTTCCTCCCAGCTCCTTCCCGTGTAAACTCAGACCAGCTTGTGTATAAACCAAAAGGAAACATTAATCGTGTGCTACACATCCAGGCTTTAGATCTATGATGATGATTTGCTTGCTCTTTTATGATTGCACTACTAATAGTCCACATACAACTACTCCGCTCTTCTCATCTACAACAAACTCAATGTGATCGCAGAATTATACCTTGATTTAAACACTTCACGTTGCATATGAGCGTCGTAAACCACGGGAAGTCTAGCACATATCCGCAATAAGAAACTAACTAGGCCAAAAGATCCCAAAACCTATAAAAATCAACAGTCTCAAGAAAGTCTCAAGGAATTTATAACTTGTCAGGTCAAATCATTTTAATTTTAATTAACAACTACTTCGATTCCAAGTTTTATTCAAAATTATTATACAGCTTTACCTTCTTAGCTGTACACTATTTTATTCGCTACAGATAACTCATTTCATTTTATTAAACTCATTTTATTAAATTCGATTTAATATTTTATTTATTATCAAATGTTTAAAGACCATTTTAAAATATTTCGCCTGCAATTTTTAAAGTATTTTACTTAATAAACAGATTAGTTGTTCGCCCAGAATTAGTGTAACTGTAAGATTGAAGTGAGTTTGATGACTTTGTTGTTTGTAAATGATAAATATTAAAATTTGGCAGAAAACTGAATAAAATTTCGTTTCCTGCCCTCTAGATACAAATATGATGAGAATCTTGCATCTTCTTTTAAGCTGAGTTAGTTTTGTTGTTAACATTTTATTTTCTTTAGTCGCTACAGCTTAAAATTTTTGTTCTGCATGAGGAAACGTCTCAATTGTGTTTAGTTTGAGTACAAATAGCTGTATAGCAGCCAAGCAGCTAGCAACTGTTGTTTATGGAGATAATTTTAATTCACAGTCGATTTGTGTGTGAGTTGAAGAGTTTTATTTAGTGAGAGGATGAACAGTGAACACTACCGATGAACCTAGACTGTCCTATTCTAGTAGTAGTGCATAGAAGAAGAAGAATGATGATTGAGATTGGAATGAGGATAATTCGGAGATTAAGCATTAAAGAAGTCGAGCTTTAAAAAGAGGATGGTTCGTGTCCCGCCCATCTGGACGAAAGATTTAAACGGGGCTGGGTGCGCGACAATCTTGTCATTCTTTGCCAAATAAAGGAAATAAAGGCTTAGCCTTGTAGAAAAGGTAAAGCATTTGTCTCGAATGACAAAACGAATAATAAGCAAACCACAAGAAGACATATAGTAACATGTATAATGTGTTTAAGCTATAATTCTTTCTCTCTCTCTGATAAAAACCATACGCTACACGACGGTGTATCGCGGACAATGCTTGAGGTGATCAAAATCTAAACAAATTGTGGAGTGAGTGGAGAGAGACTGAAGAAGAGTAGGAAGGTAGTTGCTCTCCAACAAAAAGAATTACTCCTTCAATACTCAACATTCAATTTTATTCAATTCAAACAGAATTGCCTTTCTTTCAACGCAGTTTTATTCTTTCTCAATCTATCTTTACATATATCCCTTCTGCCATGTATTTCCCTGCATGTTTAAAACGTACACACATAGCCTGTCAGTTCTTATACCGTACATGGAAAAGCAGAAATAACATGCACACACAATAAAGAAGCGACACACACGTATCTCTATATACACAAGAAAAGACAGGCCAACACAACTCCTCTCGTGTATTATAATATTATAATGGTAAAAAGAAGAGAAGGAGAGATCATGAAGAAGATACTGTGAACAATACTTTGTTGCTTTGCTCCTGCTTTAAGAAAATACTACACAGTGTCCTCAATAGAGAAACACATAGAATGACACGACACACAGACACAAGAACCGTCCTTTTATTTCTATTCGAATATATACAAGACAGTCGGGAACACGTTCACAGTGCATAAGTATATAAAACTACACAGAGCTATACACGTTAAAGAGAGAAGACGAAAAGAGTGTCCAAAAGTTTCCTTTGAAGTTTCTCTATCAGTCCGTGAATAACTGAGATGAAATGACTGACGACATTACATCAAAGAAATGTGTAGATGTGTGAGTGTGGAGAGACTGCCGAGAATTGTATAGAGAGATTCTGCAGCAAAAGATGCTAAAAGATATCAAGTGAGTGAGAGAGAGAGAAATTAAGCGGAAGGAAAAGGATGGACTCTTTCCATTATCATTTCATCTCACTAAGAAAATATTTTCTTCTTGCCCATTCAAATGCACTAAATAAAAGATACTACCAGTTAGGAAAATACTATAAGTACACTACAAGCCTCCTTTCTATTATGTGTAACATAATAAATGTGGACGCAACAGGACAAAAAGATATACAGATGGCAATGTATGTATAGGAAAACTGAGGAAAGGAAATATACTGTGAAATGATCGTCTTTCATTGTAGAAAAGGAACTGTTTCAATATTTTGTCAACTACTCGAGGTAGTTATGGTATTAGGGCAATGGGGGTGTGTTCACTCACAATTTTGATGTATCGCGTGTTTACGAGAACTGCAACGGGAGCATTTACATCATCACCGGCTGTTTTCATTTCACAGTGACAGTCTAAATACATAGGACACACGAGGCCACATTTTTGGGAAGCGTTTGTGAGAATTTTAATAGAAATGATACAAACTATTCCAATTTTACCAATATGGTTCATATTGTATAGCTGTGTGTATTTATTTTTGTGAGGAAAATGTTTGTATTAGTATGTGCGCATCTTTTCATTGAAAATTGAAAATAAACAATGTTATTCTATGTTTGCTTGCGAAAAAGTTGTAGATAGGATGTGATTCAGATTTGGGAAGGTGAAATGGTAAAAGGATATTTTTATTTCATTTCAGTTGAAGTAAAGCATGAGAGTGCCATGATATTATGAGTTTTGTAGCAATTTCCCTTTTACTTTATGAATGTGGGGTGTTTTAGGCTTTTAGGCTATAGAACTGTAGTTTGAATCTATTTGTTGTATTCGGCAGATGTTCAAGTCGTATCAAGCCTAATGAAAGTTAATTTGGGTTAATTGAATTGGGCTTTTGTAAACGAAAAGTGTTCCACTCAAAACAACATGACTTTCACAAATCGTAATAAAAGAAAAGGCAAGTAGGTCTCCTTTTATGGGAGATGAAACAGAAAAACTCTATTCTCGCACTTCCCTGTAGGTAAAAAGCCCACTTAAACGTATATTCACTCCCAAACAACCCCGACTTCACTTTTTATACGTCTCTCTTCACTCGCTCTAATTTATAGTCTAGGCCAAGCAGTTATCATCTTTTAAAAACATTTCAAACGCTAAAGCTTTTTTAAACAACCTTCTTATAGTTTGCGAGAGATAACTCAATTAATGATACACATAATGCACATAATGCACTATTTGCAATTTGAATGCTGTATTTACATTTTCAGTTAAATTGAACTGCAAAACAATCTTTTATTAAATATGATGTTCTTAGTATCTACATATATACAGTGAAGTGTACACAGTAATAAATAGTAATTATAACTAATTATAAATATTACCGTGCAAAATATTTTTTGCACCACTTGCTAAAATTAAATAAGATTTTCTGTTTACATGCATGCTTGTCATCTGTTTACAGGAAATTGGAATGGTAACAAACAATCTTCATTATTTGCACCATTTATTAAATTAATCTCTATAAATTATATTCTACATCTACATATAATACAGGTGTGTTTGAGATAAAGTCATTCTGCATATTCATTTTATTTCCATCTGAAAATTATTTATTAGCAAGTTGATGGCGAACACCCCTTGAAATTTGATAGGTCGCAGTAGACCCCACAAAGACATTGACAAGAAACAAAGACCAATTCTTAGGAATAATTACAAGTGAGTATCTCGCCCACGTTGCTCCTGTGGCTGCCAAAGCTCCTGATTGTGGTAAACTAATTTTCTCTGCTGGTCTTGACAGATCTCCAATTCCCGCTATCACCAGACTCTGTACATACGCACAAACAAAACCCAAACAAAATCAATTTTTACCCTCTGGAAAAATTTCTTAAGAATTTCTATCTCTGTATTCTATAGGCATTAATAGGAAGAGCATGCCTTTACAGTTTGGCAATTAACCATAGTACCGTAAACACTTTTACAATTATACTTAGCTACACACTAAAAGTATTTCATGGCATTTTGTATATAAGGAGCTGTAAGTGTGGAGTATAATTCGCACTGCAGGTGTTGGCGATAAAGAAATGAGAAGTAAAATTTGTTTTACCCATTTCACCATTGGTGCCCAGAAGAAGACGGTTTTAGGACCTGGACACAGAAAGAAGAAAACGTTTGGAATTGATTGTCTTTACGGGTGAGCATAGAAGTTGTAGCAATTTCAACGGAATTGCGTGTGAGGGGATGAAATGACATAAATTCATTTAGCTTCTACACTTGGACATGGAGAGAGTGTGTGAATGGACTACATGCAATCAACTAATAAATCGCTTCATTTAATGAAGAAGAATGAAATTTCAAATTACCAGCAGGATGTTGCCACAATGGGAGTAGTTTCGCAGGGACAAATCTATCCAACTGCGTCATGACACGAATATACAACGATGACATATTAGAACTATTTTACCACGACAAGAAATTATTTATACACCTCTCTCGGACTCCACACAGAGCACTCTGCTCCTATTCCCCAAATAACAATAATATCAAACAAACCAAACAATAATCAAGAATTAACCCACAAACTGGAAATTAGACGAGAAGTCCACAGAATTCTCTCAAGATACAAATTCACAATGCTTACTACAAATATCTGTAAAGAGTCGTTCTCTTGTACTGACCAATTCCAACTCTCTTCCTCACAAATTGAACAGACCACACCCCAAGAATGAATAATAATTTTGCAAAGCTGCATATAGCAAAAGCTAAACTTACAACTTGGCTGTAGGAATAGGAATAATGACTTTAACACCGACATCGACACGAGTTGCTTAATTAAATCGTGTTTAAAATTCAAATAGCCTGAAGATGCACACTCCTTGTATATACACGCATTCATATTTATAAGTAAAGAATTGTGCTAATCTTATTTACAGCTTTAAATGTGTGGTCAGTCAAGTACTAATTCATTTTACCTTCAGCCTTCCTTATTAACGCACGTTGACTTACAATATTAATTAGCACCTTAGCACGCTGAAACGATAAAAATTTGATAATACTTACGTGATTATATATCCAGCAACCGTAAAATGTTTTTTGAACCAAACACACAATTCTATACGAACTATTACATATACAGATCACTTATTGTTTGCCAAAACTAATATATTGTAACAAATAATTGTTTTATATTCTTGTGTGTGCTTTCTGTGCTTTATAACGAGCATTTGCTATATACACAGATAATAGAAAATAGTCGTATGTGATATGGCACTGCTAAATGATAGGATGTGGCAGCTGTCTGCATTTTACTCCCTCACGTTATTTACACGGGAGATAAGAATAGAAATGTATTGTCATTTGCCATTATCTTCATCGGGTATATAAGAGGACAAGAGACAATGATGATGGTTCCACTAAAGATAGCCGGAATGGAAAGAGAAGAGCTATCAATTCACAAAATGATGAATGTTGCATTTCATACAAGTTTAAAGAATGTCATTCTACTATGCTTGTATTAAATGTAAGTAAGCCCAAAGCTGCTGGTTGTAGCATCCACACGCTCTGGGCTTCTATTTGTAAGTAACGCAGCACACTTTACACGGCAGACTTATATTCTGGCTAACTGTCGCTAACGAAAGGTAATAAGAATAGTGGGGCATCTCTGCATTGTATGTGGACAGAAGATGTGTCTAAATATATTTAATATGTGTTTACGAGGATAATGTGCGTGTGTGCATTCGAAAGTTTCTGTGTACAATTGCAAGTTGTGCATCGTGCCATTTAGAGCCCCATGGTGTCCAAGTTCAATGTAAACAAGTCAGGAGAACACACAAAGCAAAGATACCTACTACTGCAGTAGAAATTGTTTTGTATATACAATGATACAACACACAAAATGAATCAAAGTGAAATGAAGAATTGTCTATATGCAATATTGTTAGAATCTCCCATTGTATTTCAGCTTCGACATATCTGGTCTTCTTTCATAAATAAACCCACCCTCGCTATATAGAAATAGATATAGCATTTAATATAAGGGTAATAAACGCGTAACATTATTATTTGCACAAAATGTGCATTTATATAAGTAGTAACAGGCAACATTATTAAATTAAACAGGCACTAACGACAAATAGAGAAACGCATAAAGATGAAATGTAAAATTATGTTGGAAAAATTGTGAAAATTTTCCAAAATATTTTATGCTGGTTATTTTGAAGTACAATGAAACTGTAATGCATCATAAATGGAATAATTTGGAATTCGAATCTGTAAGATAATGTGTTACAATTATAATATTGTTGCTGTAAATTAATTTAAGCCACATAGAAATCACTCTAATTTTTAAGCATCCCTCTATAAGTAGTTAACTAAACAAACCGTTTAAAATACAGAATGAAGTTAGTATTACTTCAGAATGTTGAGGAAACAATTTTCTATAATTGTGTATGTATGCTTCTGTATTTTCATCTGAGACTGTATGCTCAGAATTTAATTTCGTGTTTATTACTTACATTTGTACTATGCAATAGAGAAATTATATATTCTACAACACAACAGAAACAATGACTTGGTTTTCTGTTTGTATAATGACAGTTGTTTGTGTAATAACAATACTAAGAGCAAACACACACAACTGAATAAATTATACCTACTGCTATTTAAATGAAAGCGTTTTAGGCTTAATATGTAGAAAGTGTGTATATAGTTTGCAATGCGAATAATAAGAGAGCGTATAATATTATATGGTGACTATATGAGTGGAAGTGTGCAGTTTAAAATATTTAGTGTAACTGTGTTCCATTTCCAAAAGTGAATTTGTTCTGGAAATGAAAAAATGTTGGTTGATTTGGTCTCTTACGCCCCATTAGAGCTTTGGGTCGAGTCAAAGTCTGCCCAAGTGGCTCGTAAACATCAATTCTCATTCTGCAATGTGGTCTGCACTAAAAATAACAAAATAGCCCATTCTCAACGAGTTGTTTTCATTTTTATCGCCCTATCTCATCTCTTTCGACAATCTCCACTATTGTACCGCACTTACTCCCCAGTTAAGCATTAATACCATTCGTATCACTTCCCGCATCCTCACTAACTTATTCAACGCTTTTAATTTAAGAAAGTGTACTATAAACATCCCAAATAAAATACAACGCTTATAAACAAACCTTATAATAAACTGCCACCTTGTAAATTACACTTTTAGTTTTTATAGCTAACTAACATCAGAAATAGATTGTACAGATACGCACAGGACGGATCTCGTTTTTAATCGAAATATTTTGAAAGTCATAAATTAAGTATAAATCATATTGACCTGTACATACATTTACAAATGAGTTCAGCTGCAACTTTTACAGAATAATAATATTAAAAGGGATGAATACAAATACCTCCCCGATCCCTGTATAGATGTATTCGTTTTGTTAATGTAGAAAAGTGGCTTTCACTTCCCAAGAGATAAAAAAGTAAAATATTCAACAACTGCAGAGTACGTGGAAGAAAGTACGGCGCATTTACTATCTGGAGCTGTGTGTGAATTTAGTGCGATGATGTTTGTAAAAGACTTTAAAACTAAATGGTTCTTTTGAATCTTCTGATCTCGTCTTGTTTGTGTGATGTGTGTTTAGGAGTACTCCTTCTCTGGCACTCTCAACGTCTCCAGGCTGCTTAGGTATTCATAAAATATCATGTACATCCATTTCAGAATAACTTCAAAGTAAACCAATGTTGTTACTTCATTTGCCCCAGAATTTCATAGTTAACAACAGTACAGACCCAAGTCTTCTCTTATACCTAAAGTCACCTAAGCCTATAGCTAACCACACCCTGACCTAACAATAAGGCAAATATTACCGATACAGCTATACAGGTATCAAATGTTCAAACCTATATACATTTGCAATTATTTATACATGTTTAAGACAATATGAATTTAAGTAAGTGTGCATCACGATCATAATATTGTATTGTAATGTGTAATTTGTATAGATTTTAATGTTTCATGCGTACAGTTTATTTTTTGACTTGGAATTTATATTTTTTATTTGACAAAAATGAATATTTGTTTAATGAAATACACACACGTTGTAAATAAATTGCTATAAATATTTTGTTACTCATTAGAAAAGTTAAACAGATTGGTATAAGTTGTATGAATTGGTTGTGTAATCATCTGGTTAAATGAATTAAAATTCTATTGTGGATCTTTAATGCAATTTTAACAATCTAAAAAACACTAACACTATGATATAATTCATTTGGCTATTTGAACTCTTTGCTTTTAATCAAATGAAGCTAAAAGAATAAAATGGGATTAAAAATTCAGTTTATTTAAGCTTACTTAAGTTAGAATTTTTTATAAATGAAAGTTGAGACTTCCGTGCTGCATGTGGATAAATATTGAGAACGTCTGTCGTGGTTTGGGTCTGTGTGTGACTGACCCATAAATAAATAAGTCAGTGTATATATTAGGGGAAGATGTGTTAAGAGAAAAGAGTAATGTAATGTAAGTAAGTTAAGAGGGTCAGCGAACCTGGGAAGCAATCAATTGAAGATAATAATATTATGTATACGAAATAGTTTCTCTTTGCCATAGAACTGCATCCAATCGCCATATATAATACAGAAGCGTCTGAACTGATGCACGTGTATATAAAAGTGCACGTAGTACTAAAACTAAAGCTACAGCTAAAACTACGTCACATTTATAACCTTTTCTGCTAAGCTCTTTTATATTGACTTCAGTTTTGCCTTCTCAATTTGGCCTAAAACGAGAAAATTGCTAAACGTGTACCTACTTATTATATTACACCTTTTCCTCTCCCCCGTCTATGTCTATATGTCTGCAACATACCACACAGTATCTTTTTGTACTGCGCTGTGTGTAATAGAATAGTCGCCAGAAGAAGGCACACGCCTGTGTTGCAGTGTGGAAGTTACAAAGTAGACGGGAAGAATAAGACAGTGAGTTAGGTAAAGTGCAATATACTTATGTTGTACGTTGTAACTCTGCTAAGAGTTTATTTAGAGTCTATACGTGTCATAAATTAGTTGTGAGTATCAATTCAACAAGAGAGTCCTTAAAAGCAAATTGAAACGCTTTCCCATTTCTCCCATCATCGGCACTGCCACTAACACCAACAAATACTCACTTCAACTAAATAACCTTTTCCTACTATCACTTTTTATATCATGAAGTGTACACAGTGGATTCGCCTATTTCTGTGTGTAAATATACTACACAGCTATACGTGTGTATCCCTAAAGAAAGGATAAAGGCTAACGCTTTTTAGTTAGTACAATGGCTGTATATACAGAAGAAAGATCGCGGAGAAAAGGATTCTGTGCAAAGAAACGGAAATATTTAAGTTGGTTTGATGTGTCTTATATGATATTCCATTTGCTTTTTGATGGTCGTGGTGTAAATGTCTTCTTTTATCGGATCATCCTCCTGTCCTATATTCCGGATATATTCATGTATTCCCCAGGCTCTCCTATACCTAAAATAACATACCTCATTTTGTTTTCCCACTTTCCACTGAAATAATTTCACGCTTTTTCAATCTTCTTCCGCAATGAGATGTAGTTAACTTTCTAGCCTATCGTATACTCTCCCATGTTCATTTTTATGCAATTATTAAACTTAAGTTAAGCACATGTCTTCGAATTGGCCCTACAAAAATATGCTTTGCAAAAAATTGATATTTGGTAACTCAACACAATTAATATAATTTAAATTACATTTGTCCTTTTTATACTGTTCACATTTTTAAAAGCTTCAAGTTAACAAACTCTTTCTTACATGCAATTAGATTTCGATGGTTTTGGACTCGAGTTATGCATACAAGCAGAGGATTTATATTTCAAAATGCGCCAAGCACATAATAAGTACCCACATGCAATACATATTCTAATATTAGTTGTATAAAGAGATAATATTTGACAATAATGATATTATAGCAGTTTTGTAAATTAGCCGTAAATGAATTACTCACTAATTACATATTTCCTGTATAATATTTGACATTCATAATAATTTGTGCTGTCGATTATTGGAGTTTCATGTAAACTTGGATTGAGCATTGAAGATTACAGTCTTGAGCTAAGTTTCGTAGGAAATGCGTGCATTATGTGTGCACAGAGTATTAAAGAAAGTCAATATGTAACAAGAAGCAGCACTTCTGTCCAATTCTCATTTGCTTTTTCTTTACTTTGCAAAATATTCCTACAAACATTCCCATAGTACTTTTCCCTCTGCCGTATAAGACGCTGCTAATGCTATAAGTGTATTGGAGGGATGGTACTATATAAATATAAGGAGTGCAAATAAATTGTTTGATAATTGTGGCGTGGCTGTTCTAGTTGTATTGCTTGAGGTTGTTTGAAGGGAAGAAGCTCCTGGAGCTATAATAATAAGATAGGGAGTTGAGCCATAAAAGCGAAGCGATGCCACAGACATTTGCAAACATTGGCCATACAAAACGACCACACACATGCACAGGCAACTTAGACATCCACAACACACATGTGATGAGAATCTTATCCAAGTGCATCAAAGGAAAGGAAATTATTCGAGGAAATTAATGTTTACTTTCCATTTTAGATCCGGCCTCATCATCCTCACGTTCACATGCTACACGCACTATTGCAAAATGAAATCCGTCCTTAAGCAACCAATCAAATATTATTTTCATATTCATATCGCTTTCTTCTTCTCAACTACCTTCATTTTCACTGACAAATATAATATACCCACTTCAATACTCACATTCGAATACTCCAATACTTCACGGATTATGAAAATATAAGTCAGTCAAAATGTACAATTCTCCTGTAAAATCTACTTCCTTCTACACAAAATGCTACTTCATCCGTAATCTAATGTACAGTCGAATTTTTTTTACTATTTAATTTTTAGCTATATCAGTATATATCCTTTTTTAATACGTATACACATATAGTACAGAACTTACGATTAAGATTAGATAATTTAACTTTAATTCATTCTAACAAGATATTGTAATATAAATTGTCCTTCACAAAATCACAAAACACACATTCAAATTTTTCAACGAATATGAGTCATTTGACTGAAATTGTTATCAGAATGAAATGGATGAGGACTATTTCATCTATTATTAGTTTACAATTATTAAATTCAGTATAATATAAAAAAATCCGTAGGGCGTTTCATGAGAATATGCTGTAAATCTTGAGATTCTGTAATAAGAAATATACAGCTTACGATGATTTGTAATGTATTTGTTTATTTGTAATTTACTGTTTCCACAAGTTAATCACAAATAGGAACTACTACTTAATACTTTAACTACAAAGTATGTAAGTGCGCACACTCATTAAAGAGCAGGATTATGTTACAGGATACAAATTATTCTCACTGAATTTAGTTTAAGTATTTCTGTTAAGACCTTTTGCATAAACTGTAGAAGGAAGGGCAATTTATTGGTTTCATATTTCACCCAGAAATTGAAGAATTAGTTAAGCTTGCCATCACGATTGGAACGATTAGGCAATTACCTAACTGTATCCAATTAGCAGCTCAGCCTAAAAGGCTAATTCCTTCAGGTCTTACCTTTCCTGCTTTTCCATATCTACTGCACCTATCACGCAAGAAAATCTATATCCCATCTGTACAAAGTACACCTTATAAGAAAATCTGTGAAAATTATATCTTAATGCCTGCCGACATGTATAATTCAGAAATCTTTATGGCGATTTAATCCTTTATAAATATTTTAAGTGGAAACTGTAAGATGTTATTGGTAGGAGGTATATGGATGTAGGTTGGTAGGGCGAGAGAAGGGATCATTGCCTGCGAAGTTGGATATTGCTCACACAGTTAGAGAGAGAGAAATAGAGAGAATTGTGATTGGTGTGGCCTTTGGGAGTCTTATAGCTTGCTCCTAATTAAATTTTCGTGTATCTTTTCTCACAGTTGATTGTTCGTGCTCCATAAATTCATCTTAGCTTCGTAGCTGCATACAAATCTCCTTAATCGATTCAAAGACTCACTTTAGCAATGTACTTAAAGCTCAGCTCCTTTTATTCCTGTATAGCACCACCACCACCAACAACAACGTCAACTCACATCATCTCCTTCCAATCCACACCGTAAACTTCTTCAGCTTCTTCTTCTTCATTTCTGCTGCTGGGAATTGCATGCACCGCGTAAGAATTTAGAACAAGATAATATTTTCTCTCCTTTCTTCTCGTCTCATCCCTCCTTCCATTCCTCTGCTCCTTTCGCCTATTCATCATCAAATTAAACAAAATTATTTATTTCGTCATTATTCATTCCCCAAGCCTCCCTTCCTCCTTTTCCCATCTATTTTGCTCCATTTCCCAATTTGTTCTCAGAGAAATAATCACTCCAACACGTAAATAACATGCAAACCTACTTTGTGAGCGATTCCTATGTAATTTCCTTCAATGACTGCATTGTTTACTTAAATACATCAATCCTCATACAAAAAACTGTCTTTATATTTCATTCATTCCTTCATTTACATGATTGTTTTGTATTTGGGTTGTGATTATTTTATTTTGTGTGTGGATCCACCATGGAATTTCATTCAACCTGACTTTTCAACAACTTTGCATGTCTTTACACTCGAGAAAACAAAGAACGTTGTCATTATTACATTCTCTACCTGTACAAGTACCCTATATACAAGGAAATTAGTGTCTATATAGTATTCCTCGTGTATTTTTGTTTATATTTATGTGTAGAGAGGTATTTCTACTACAAGAGCTAGAAGAAATCGTGAGTTGATATTTTTCATCTTCCCATGAAATAAAAATGCATTTCCTGAGCAAAGAGAATGAAGGCCAGTATTCATTATGAGACGATGACAGACAGACAGAGAGAGGAATAAAACGCATTTCGTTTCGTTTGTTTTGGTTTTGTTCGTGAGACAAGCCTTTTCACACTCGGCCACTATGCACTTGCACTTGTACTACTGTTCTCCGTCTTCATTGTAACAGTCACACACACACACTCAAAAAAGACAAGGTAATTCAACAGAAAAAATTAATCATCCTGACTTACCCTTTTACACAGATATAATAAGTAGTACGATCATACTAATGCTGTACGAGTGAACGAATTATCATATCAACCATCTCTTAATATATTCCTGGTGTTTTTTCAAAGTAGAAATTCTCATGCGATTCCATTGTGGTAATTTGTGTACCGTGTTCATAAAGAGATGCCGCCGTGTGGACGACGACGTTTTTGTAGTCTCATTCTAAATATTACAATCTCTTACGTAATTTCATTCTTTTACTTTTAATTTCCCTGCAGGAAAAATCTCGATTTCCCTGTGAGTAAGCATAAAGCTCGCCAGCAAAAATCTTTATTAAAATGTCTTCAGAGTTAAGTGAAGGAGTAAGAAATCAAATGCTGTAATGAAATGAGCGATTTTTTCTATAAACAATTACAAGAGTAGTGAAGCCGGTAATTATGTCCCTATCTGCTAATGTAATACCTTTGTGTGTAATATGCGCACAAGAATATCACCGTGACGCTTCTTGACATGAAATGACGGGTCGGGACATCCTTAGAATTATCTTGTCTCTTAACTCTTTCGCTGTGTCCTTGTCTCTCATTTATTATTTCCTACCCGCACCACAGCACTCAGAAACGTCTTGTAACAACTGTACGCATTTAATAAACACATTCGCTTAATGCTTCCATTTCTTGTGAAACGATTCGTTCACGTCATGTATATAACACGTGTATATAAAGTATACACATAATAAACGTACACGTTAACATATTATACTATACACACTCTGATAAATTCATGTAGGACATTTACAGAGATACACTCTGAATTTTAACTAAAGTCATATACTGTGCACTGTTTGAATTATAATCCCTATGCAATGCGTATGCACCTTACTTTTAAGGAGAAGTAACTTTACGCATAAATAGACTCTGATTAAATGCGTGTGCGTTATTATATAACATTGATATGCTATAAATAATATAATGGCAATCTATATACGTAATGTGTCATTGTATGAAAGTGCATTTCGTTTGTACATACTAAAATAGTTTACAGTTATATATGTATGTAGGCTTTTTCTCATGATCAGCAGAAGTTGAACGTATCGGGTTGATTGTTGCATAATAAATGGTTTGGACGGAGTATAAGGGAATGCAGAATTGGTTTACAGCTGAAGAGACAGAGTGAAATGGAATTGGAGTCAAAGGAAAGCGATGGAAGGAGCGTCGGGGTTAAAAACATACGTTGGAGGTTGTAGACAAGTTAGATAAATGTTTTTAATTAGTTTTCCTATGGATGAATGCTCCATCAGTTTAATGCATCCTAAACCTCACTTTAGCCTCAACTTACCCGAACTTATCATTTCTACCAGGGCTACCTAAATGCTCAGATCATGTGTCCGTATTATACCATTATCAATGTATACACAAAATATATGCTCTCATGAATATCTAGTATTATTTCTGCAATCCCCGCATTCTCCATATTTACAACAAGAAAGTCAAAGTATGCAGTGCATAATCTGCACACAAACAAAACTAAACATTCGTTTATTCATTTGAACTAGAAATGCATTTCATGTACACACTATTTATTACTAACTAACTAAATCATTAATAAATACTTTTTATCCACAGTGAAAAATAAATCTGAGACTTGCTGGCTTTGCTTTACAAAACCTTGCCTAACTTTTTATATTGAATCGCATTATGAATTTGTATCTTTTATAATCACTAGGAAATGGAAACAAATTTATAATGGCCACATTTACTATAATTAGAAATACAACATACATTTTTTAAATTTATAGACATATTCAGTAATAAAGCAGGAGATAGACAAGGAATAAAATAACACATCATGATTAGGGCCTTTAGGGCCAAAGAGGAATCCCCATGTATCTGCATTTAACGTTGCTAGAAACCATTGATCTGCAAATAAGGTATCGATAATAAATTGTTAATCCCTTTACGTTTCAGAGGGTCACCGAATTTAATCAATTATTGTGAAAAACTTTAAAGCAGAAATTCCTACATAAAAGAAATGTAGGTATAGGTAAATGAGTGTTTGTACAAAGGAAAAGCTATTTTCTATACACAATTTGTGTTTTACCTTACTTAAGGTGTAAATTGAAAAAGACACCTGTAATGTTAAAGTAGGTATGTAAGGTGACCTTATGAAGCTTGAACTAGAATTTATAATTTGTATGTTAGTCTGTCTGTACGTAAATATTCTTAGAATTGCGTCATGGGATTATTCAGCCGGAGTGAGTAAAGCACAGAAGTACGAGTTGGTTCTTTTATCAATTTATATGCTTTGGGTTACATTAGTTTTATTTGGTGAAGAGTTAAGAGGACTAGTTGAGTTGGCTGAGTTGTGAGTTAAGTTAGCGGAGCCTTTGTATTGTCCTATCTCTCTCTCTCTCTCTTTGACCGATCATGTGAATTCTGTTGGTCTGACTAAGTGTGTGACAAACGAAGAAGTAATGCATTTCTTGTCTCAACTCTTTTACTTCTCTGCCACACAAAATACACAGACTGAAACCGGTGTCGCACGTATTTCACGCACAGATAGCATCTCCCGTAGCCTTACCCATCTCTCCAACATTTCTACTACAGTGTCTTTTTAGCTTTGACTTTGTGACTGTTCACTTGAAACAAGTCCATAATGATATGAAAGAGCAGAGCCAATACTTGTTTAAATATTCTTGCCTTGCACACAGAAAGGAATCGAAACTAAATGTAAATTCGATCATGCAACATAAAAAGAAGTAAACAATTAGCTTTGTGTGAACAAGATGGGTCAGTGGAGTTTGTTTTTGGAATAAATTCAATTCTTTATTAGTTTAGGCGTTTTCCGTTATACATTTACAATGCTAATGTTAACCTACACCTTAAGGACACCTGAACATGTACGACAATGCTTTTTTGGTCAGTGGAAATTGTCACGTTCACTTAGAATCACTTTGTGCATTACACACGGCATTAGAAAACACTAAAAGGGAAATAAGTACCAAGACAGGCACTGTACAAAAAGAGAAAAGTCCCTTTGTCTCAAGTCTCATAGTGTGTGAAAAGACGTAACGTAATAATAGTAAAGATCATAAAGCGGATTTTTGTATAAGAGTTTTCTTAGAGATATCTTATAAGACATTACACTACTTGTCACATTAAATCCAAATCAAGTGTTACAATGTGACTTGATGTAAGTTTCCCTGTCCATTTCATGTCCGTATCAATTTCTCCGATCAAAAGACTACACACACTACAACACAACAAGACAAGACACAAAAGGCGTTGCCCGTTTCACTAAATCCTCTCCAGCATTATTCCATCTTCAATAACTCTCTCTCGCAATTCAAATTAAATCCCACTTTATTTCTCGCACAGTCTAATTTTAATCTTTCCTTTTTCAATGCACACAGCATCATGACACTCCGAAAAGAAATAAAACACATCAATTAGCAGCACAAGCACAGCCTGACCATTGGGAAAGTATTTACAAAGAATTTTACTATAATAAAATATTATACTTGATATAAATATACTTAGAGAGAAGAATTTATTTTACATATAGAGACATTCCATTCCTTGCCGTGTTATTAAGTATCGTAAGATACTTGTATAAGAATGCGTTTTACGTCTGTCCGTCTGTCTGTCCGTTCGCACGATAACTCAAGAACGGTTTGAGGTATTGG
>JABASD010002801.1:0-23902 GCA_019776165.1 Pogonognathellus flavescens
CATGAACAAGTGTTGTTTGCTTGGTTACTATGATCACTAGACACAGTTTCTTTTGGTTTTGATAGTTTACATGTAACTCAGGGCGGCCTGGTAATTCTTAGCACACACAAGTTTAAATTTTATTTAAAAACAGCCAGATGAAAGGTTCACGTGAGAATGCTGGCTGGGATGCTAATAAATGTTGTGATCGAATTTGAATGATTGTATTTTTAGCATATCTCTCTGGAAAAAGAATGTGCATTCTCTTTCAAAAGATTTCCTATCGTCATTGCAAATATTCACTTTTTAATTTTTCACTTCAATTGCTTTGAAAGACAGAAAACATAATTTAACAAACGATCACTCTACTGAAGTGTGTGCACTTTAGTAGAATCCTTCATACACAAAATTGCAGAAGAATGTACCACTGCATATGGTATATGTGGAATACACTGTAAGAAATGTATACGTATAGCTATATTCACAACAGACTACACAAGAAAGTCATTAGTGTATAAAGCTTTCTCTTTGACTTTCACGCAGTCTTGAATCTTGAACATCCTAAACTGAAATTCCTTATTATTAGCTAAAATTACCGACACATGCTTAATCGCATTATAACTACTGCCAATGTATAAATTTTCTCACGCATCAACCATTACGACTATAAATCACTATAAATATATACATAACCGTCATACGCAACAACACCAAATATTCTTAGATGAGTTGAGCAATGTAGTAATGTAATTACACGCAGAGATATCATCTGCTGTCATTTTGTGCGTGTTGGCGTGACTCACACAGTCAGTCCATGTGAATACAACCAAAAGGGAATTCACGATGAAATGATAGCGTGAAATATAAAGCGAAATAATTTTCTTCTGTCTTTCCCCGTCTTCTTGTACAGAAAATTCATGTTTTCTGTTTTCTGCTATGTGTAGTATTATATGTGAATGTGTATTATTATTATTTCCTCGCATAGTTGTCTGTATATAAATATACATCAAGTTTATGGGTGTGTGCTTGAGTTTGTGAGTGAGAATACTTTTTATTTTGTGCATGTAATGTAATGTAGTATGTATATTGTTGTTATGCCATGAATGTTGTGTGGTAGTATGTGTTCATTGTACAAAATGAAATGAAAGTATGAGCGTGTCCTGTCTTGTCTGTGTCGTATCAACATTCCATTATTGTCGATGTCACTCTGAGTTGACGTGGTGTGAAGAAATGAATAAAAGGATCCAGGCATGGAGTTATAGCTTTGCCTGTGTTCTGAATCTTCTTTCGCTGCTTTCCCTCAATTCTTTCCCTTGTGATGTCCATCCTTCTCTCAATATAAACAGACAGGCACAACCAAAGAGACATGTGCTCTACAACCAACATCACTACAACTGTCTCTTCTACTATTACTGTGTATTCCAGTATACACTTGTAAATCCTCGTCCTTTTACTCTTGTCTTTCAGCTTTTGCGTATTAAATATTCAACTTTTAACAACAAATATTCCACTTGCGTCCCTCTTGCGTTGTATAAAACGATTTTTTAGAATTTCAGAACAATCTAAACTCATTTTAGGCAAAAGACACAGTTTACCACTTTTTCATGTGTTTTGTATGTAAATCTTTTAGAAATTGACAGGATTTTTTCAGATTTATGTAACAATAATAATTTAACACAGCCGTGAATCTTTTTCCGCTTAACAAAATTACAATTAATTAGTACAATTATTATTTACACTTTATATTATGTAGGTATATCAGTCAAAAAACTTTTGCTCTAAATTGGTTAATACTACTGCAGTGAATCATTTTCCGATTAACACAATCAATTATTAATCGCATCTAATTATATAATATGTACTATAGGTAAGAATTTAAGAATAGGTAAGAAGTAAATGAAAAATCAAGTCAGCTAAGTATGGATCGTTGCTTGAGTTTAGAAATTGCTGATGTGAAGTGAGTTTGAGCTTAAGGAAATGATTGGCATTAGTATTGTTTGTTTCTGTAGTGCACGAAGTAAATTAATTGTATAATAAAAATAAAAAGAAGGGAGAGAAGGAGAGAGCTGTTACTTTAATCCTGTTGTTTTATGTACGGCAATTGTATGTATTTCACAAGGGAGCTAGGAAACTGCTCTGGAAAACCTCTGTTTAAAGAATGATATTATACTTTCGGTCGTTTCGGCGTAGGTAAGTACAGTTGATTTATTTTACAACTGACTGCTTACTTTCTGTACACATTATACCTTACGTTGTTTTTATAAAGTCCCTTTCAGTTCAGACACCCCATATAGTATATACTCAAGATATATAAAAATATATAAAGATGCAACCCTATAATTATAATATACCTTCTCTTTTATACGTACAAGTACCTCTACTATACCCTTTGTCTTTATCAAATTGATTAAATTGCATTCTCAGCTTTCGTGAGCCATTATTGCAAAGTTTAGTACAATGGACATTGTACGTAACAACTGCAGCAGCAGAGAGAAACAATGGTAAATATAATACTAAAAGTATATAAGGCTTTTCCGAGGCATTTCTTCGTAATCTGTGTATTCAATATCTGCCTGTACACTAATAATGGCAAGCT
Source organism: Pogonognathellus flavescens (assembly GCA_019776165.1). Taxonomy (NCBI): domain Eukaryota; kingdom Metazoa; phylum Arthropoda; class Collembola; order Entomobryomorpha; family Tomoceridae; genus Pogonognathellus; species Pogonognathellus flavescens. Next base: position 2,576 of record JABASD010002801.1, read on the forward strand.
TTATCAATAAGTCTCTGTGTGAGTGAGAAGATCCTTAGAGTTGTGCATCTCTCTGTATATTATGCTTTACACAATACATTTGTTTACTCTATACAAATATATAATGGCAGGATTACTGTGTGTATAGGATATATTATAGTTACAGTTAAGAATAAGTGCATGTATATCGAGTGAAGGTGTAAAGTGAATGAATTTTCTTTATGAATAGCCAGTCTACAGAAGTACTAAGCTCATTCATCCATGTAGCTTTCCATTCCGCCTCTCTTTGTGTAGACAGACAGTGCAGTTCTCTCTCTTTACGTTACCTCTTTATTTTATATTGGCTATACTAGTGCTACATTATTATTATATACAAAAGTGCTTTCTTTCCCTGGAATATACATACAGGGAGTAGTGTGGTATTAGTATAGTATAATGGGAATGTACCGAGTCAGTTGAGCAGGAACATCTCTTGTGTAATGTGTCTATTATTTACAGATACCTAGCTAAGTAGACGTGTATAGGGATTCATATTATTTATTTAGTTTCCCGTAGTAAATAGTTTCCCGTGACTTTGCAACCCATTTCCACGTAGTTGCCCTCCAAAGAGCTTTTGAATTATGTAACATTTATTGCCAATTCATTCCTTCCCTTCTTCATTAATTTCCAATAAATTTTCGTAAGATTCTCATCCTGCCATAACATTTAGCATGAAAATACGTTATACTGTACAGTTGTGGTGTGTACTATGGTTTGTAGTAGTTGGGTTTGCTCTATGTTCGCAAAATTGAGCCTTCGTTTCCCCGAAATTGCTATTCCTCTGTGTAATGTCTCTCTTTCTATACGTTTATATATGTGGAGGCATTAGGAAACATTTAAAGTTGAACGTGACCTGACCTGTGGTCATGTTCCCAAGTCATTCTGTCCGTACAAATAGGTTTCCCGTCTCTTTTGTCACGGGAAATGTGGCGCCTTGTGTCTTGTTATCTGTATTCGTCTAATCTTTCTATTTCTTCGTATTTCCACATACAATCTTCCTGTCTCGATCGCATTAAATTTTGATTGATATGAATTGCAGCAACGTGTGTGTCTTATATACTTTCTCACGAAATTTTCCCACTATACAATCTCATCTTTTAGATGTATTCGTTGTAACCGTAACGGTATTGCTATATAGCGTATACGCAGAAGTAAATTATACTATTACTATTACAAATCCTATACGGGAATGTTTTATCTAACGATATTTAATAGGAATGGTGGTAGTACGTTTGTAATATATCGTAGTACGTATACAGAGTGTGGTTTTGACTTAAGTTCATGGGTTTGCGTTGGTTTCCTTTTTCTTTTTCCTACACAATAAAATAAGGTTAACCAATCGAATCAAGATCGCAATAAGTGAACTCTACACGTTATATGAATTATTGTGGAGGAGGATACTACAAGTTATAACCCGGTAATGCAATGTACCTATAGACATAGAGATATAAAGAGTTTGGCTTCGTTTCATACGTAACTAATCTCGAAATCCTTTCTATTCAGATGACGTGCATCAATTTCCTCTTTAAAGATACGCTTTACAAATGTGCGATCATCGGATCAAATCAGATCAGCCACAGAAGAACCAACTAAACCACATTGCTAAATACAACCAAGTTTTACTAGAATATAATATATAGATTGTGCATGGATGTAAAAGTATAGAGTTTTGGGTGGTTGTCGACCTTCTAGCAGAGGAGGACGGAAACGAGGCTGTGAATACTTTCTGAGGCTTGAGAAAAGCAAAGACACACAGAGAAAGCAACCAAAGCCTGTTTTTACAGAGATGGTAGTCAGGATGGAAACCAGTCGAGGATAATCTAATAACTGCAGAAACGGAATCCAATAAAGGGACACACGGCTTCGGTACATACTGCTACTATACTACCATGGTGGAGAACATAGGTACGTTACGTTTTACGTAGAGGAACACTATACACAAGAAAAATAAGATTTTGAGTCAGTGAGTGTAGTTGTGCTTTTGCTGCTGCTGCTGCAACTGTATCAGCAGTAATGACACTAAGGCAAGGTATACACAATAATAAGGTTCTTTAACTCAGCTCAAGTCTTTACCAACATTACCTCAACCGTTTCAACAGATTGACGAAAATCAAATCATATTACAAACAGAAGCTTCTACGATGCATGTAGCAAGACTTCATAGCCAGAATAATGCCTAAAGGACAAGCTATATAGCTACCAAGGTGTGTTAGGAACTTTTTTGTGCCATTCATACATGCAGCAATGTTAGGAACAGTAAATGATGCATTTTGTATATTTGTAAAATATAATGGAACTATTTTCTGTTATGTTCTTACACAATTCAAGCATAATAACAAATCATTTTTACAATTGTCACAATAAAAATAATACAACATTGTGTAAATCAGAGATAGGCATGTAGAGTCTTGGTGAATGTTTATGGAAGAGTCGATTGTACCAGTGAATGTACAAACTGATGAAAAAAGTAAGTATATCCATGCACAGTTATTTTGAAAAAAATATTTTATTTACTAAAATTATTTACACACCCAAAGGAAACAATGTACATATTGATTATTTTATAGAGATGCTAACTGTCAATGTAGGTATATAATGTATTAAATATGGTACTTACAAACATATTCAATTGTAGTGTATTCATTAATGAAATTGTACACAATGAAATATTACACTTCAATAAATATTTGCCATCACGTAAATTCTTCCAGTTTCTCACTGAAAGGGAATATTTACACGAGTGTTTGCAAAAGGGAGAGAACGTAACGTATCGAGCCGAAAGTTGTGTGTTTTGGGAACGTAGTGAGAATTAAGTTTGAGCATTAGTTGTAGACAGAGGGATTGAGTATAGGGTGACACAGAAGAGAAAGAATTGGGTGTCTGTATATAAATAGTGGAACAGATCGCACATCGGACCACAATCACTGGAGACCTACTTACATTCATACATACAGAATAGTAACAATAAGGGTTGCAGATAAATAGTCGACGAAAAGGGAACTTGAGCATTGAACACACACACAAGTCGATCAAAATTTCACGGCCAAGTTATTGGCAGGAACCCAAATGTTCACGTTGCTCGTGTCTGTGTGCTGTGTGTCCTATATAAATACCATGGAGTAGACTGTACAGCAGAACAGTTTCTGGTTCGGGAGAAAGTGCTGTAGTATGTTACACCACGACTAAAGAGATATCATGGCTCATGACGTGGCATACTTTACTATTTTCACTATTTCCCCTCACCAAATAAGTTTGTTACACTGTGGCTGTGTATACACAGAATAATACTTTCTGTATCAGTTTGTGTTATAAAAACGAGAAGCCACTTCCTATATAGTGTCGTATATGTAAATATCACATGAGGATGCATAAATATACATATTATTCTGTATATAGTACAAGATTTTCAAACGTGTATGTATCACTCTCTGGTATTTTAATATATTATTTAATGCTTATATGGATTGAAGTATCTGTTTTGTACTTTAGTCTCAGGAATTTTGTGTCAAGTACATTTACGAATTACAATCTAGTAGATTTGCTGATCTCATTCTCATCATTCCATCTTAACGACAAGGAAAACTATATTTCCGACTTTTTGTCTTGACTAATGTATGCTCAGGCGACAGTAAATCTCATTCTTTATCCTAAGCTATGTTATAAGTAAAGATATTATTTAATAGTTGAATGTGAGGATTGTTACTTATGTTTAATTAATATGTTGTATTGTTCTACATAATAAGGAAAAATTACTTCAGGTTCATTTGCACAAGCTGTCACATTGAATTGCAGTATTCAACTTTTATTAAAAATTATTAAGCGAATTGTAAAAAGTGTTTGAACTTTTTCTATTAATTTCAATGCTTTTTTATACAATTCATTTAGGTACAAGAAAAGGAAGGTATAAGAATTGTACACATTTAAATGTGAATTAAAATAAAATATAGAATCGTACCTAGCCGATTTCAATGGTGTAGTAATAGATATTATGCTTTTTAGTAGAGTTATATTGTACATTGGTGTTTGCATTCGATTTGATAACTTATCAAAAAAGGTGAAATGGTATAGTTTTGCACACAATTCAGTGCATTTCGTCAATATACATTATTACAGTGGCAAGTACTCCCACAAGCAATCTGCTATCAAATGTAGGCAACAGACACCATGCATTCAAACATTATTTTGGAAGGTTTGATCATATTCTGAAAGGTCAAGGTCGTACTTCTCACCAAATTACTATGAAGCAATAGTAAATATAAAAGAAAATATGATACTTTGAAAACCACAATCATCGTTCACATACAGACCCTGTGCATTAAATATATGTTTGCACGTTTACAATATAGTTTCCATAGCCTATAGAGGGACAGTAGAAAAATAGCGTAGGAAAGATATTTGCTGTAATTTGTAATGATGTTAGGTTACACGCAGAGAATAATTTTCTTTGTTGATACAATATGAAATAATTTATAAGAAAGTAAATGCAATCCATCAGTGGAATTGTTGGAGAAGGGGCAAATAACAAACGCAATATGTAACACAACCACAGAAGTAATGTAATGTAATAATTCGTAATGCATCTCTCTTTCTCTAACTGTTATTCGGATACTTTCTACACGCAGCACCAAAGCCAAAGAAAATAAGACAGTGTGAGTTGTGCTATATGAAACAACACAAAGTCAAGTATTATATATAGAGTGTTGTATATGGCATTTCATGTTCTTCTTCCTTAAGGAATCCACGAACAAAGCTGTTTTTCCTGTTGGTTACTATTATTGTTTACCCGTGAGTAGTGTACTCGTGTGTGCTACCACTGCTTCTACTTCTTCTGGGTACAACTACAACAAATACACCACGGTACGGTACTTGAGATGTGAAATAGAGCGAGCTGAGTGAGTCGTGGTCTTTCTATGTGGATCCTTTTCTCTCTCTTTCTTCGTGGACTTTTGCTGCAGTTATTTTGTTTCATTGTAGTAGAAGAAGAAGAAGAAGAAGAACAGTATTGTGATGTGTCTTGAGTTGGCGTGGCTTCTCTGCAAGATTAATGTGCGAAATGTAATGTGGCTACGAGAGAAATCCCGGGGTGCTAATGATTATCTCTGTGTATATTTCTCTTCTACAACTCCTACTATTACTATTTTACTCCTACTAACGTGTCTCTCACTACTTCACTCTTACTTTCTCGTCCTATATGGCTTCATATATAAATATAAACGTAGTAATCCACAAACACCATTCAGTCAGTTCAGTGCAATAATAATACGAGTACATGTAAGAAATAGTAATGCTACTATAGAAAAAGGAAAAGTATATAATGGTATACTACTAAAAGTACTAGATATACATAAGAAAACATTCACTGTGTGTTTTAGCTTTATATAGGTTGCACTTGTACAGTGTGAGTCAGCTAAGGCAATCAAAACTTTAAGCTGGGACTTCACTTACCATGAAAATGAAAATTTAGATGGCAAAAATATTTTTAAGCAAAACTAATTATTCTGCCACCTTTAGTCTACAAACCCTAAAAGTTTCATACGAATTGGTAGCGACTGATTTTCTCACTTTTTTGGAGGAATTGAAAAAATTGTCACAGTTAAGAATTGAAAGAGAAAGTTTCGAAAGTCTTCCTAGATACTTTTGAAACTTTCAGGGTTTGTACTAGAGTAAAGGTCAATGAATAAGGCAGTGAAAGTGTTCTTGTATAAACAGTGCAATTAATTTTTTTTCCATTTGAATTTTATTAATAAGGTAAGTGAAAGTCCCTGCTTTAAGTTTTTAATAGCTATAAGCTGATACACACTGTACATGTACGATACATATATACATATGTGAAAGAAACAACAGCATCATCATCTTCTTCCTCTTAAACTATTCTTATTCTTTTAGTTGTGTGCTTTCGTTTCCTACATGATGTGTGTTAACGTAAGTACAGATAGTAGAATTTCCTTTTTCATTGAAGCACAAGTGATGTGAGGTATTATTTAGCTACAGAGAAAAAGGTTACATGTATTTATACGTTGCTGTAACAGATTATATCTATAGGACACTATGGTTCTATACTAGTTTCAGTAGCTTGTTCATAATATTTGTAATATATAAAAGTACTAGAGATTGAGCGGTATGGTGGTAGGATGCATTGGAATATTATGTGGAAATTTTGTATAGAAAATGCTATAAAAATGCACAAGAGGTTGTTTTTCTTTTTGAATTTCTTGTAAGTAATGGTGGTGGTGGTAGGACTGTCGTAAACAAGACATTAGCCTATAGATAACTCTCTATTGTTTTCTTAGTACATGCTTCATGTGGTGTGATGTGATGCGAGGTAAGTGCGCTTTAAACATAATGTTCGCACGTCTAAAGCTACAACTAATACACTCCCACCACTCTCAATGAAACAATCCAAGAAAATTATGATTAATATGCTACACATTGTATTGTAATGAAATAAAATTGCAGACAATTAGTTTGTTACAATCGTTTAACTACAGAAATGATCACATAAATTACTTTTCGGGATACTTGAACTTGGTTATTTGATTTATTGGAATCTATTGGTACTATTGAAATTTTTTTTAAATCAGTTGGACTAATTTTTGGTTAATTAAGTACATTATTTGTTTATTTACAGATGGAGAGACTTACTATAAGAAACAGCAGCATGGAACTGATAAAAATATGATGCTTGTCCTTGTGAGTTCACACCGTATACCTACAAGAGATTAATTCAGAGATTAATTCAGGGATTTCGTTTTAAACTGTGATTCATCAGTTAAAAAGGGATTCAAGCTAACCAAAACTGCTTTGAGGTTTAATCCCAATGAAAAACTAACACTTTGAGCTACATTGCACTGTAAAGTTAAGAAAGAATAGAAAAGTATTGCAGATTCTTCTCAAGGATTACACTAATTATAAAACTGGATGTTTTGTGTTAACTTAATATTAAATACGAAGTCTCAATATAAGCTCTGATGTATTAGTAGAAGACAACATTCAAGGCTTTACATTGTTGCTACTGTTTATTGTGGTGGAGTTCTACGGTCAACTCAGCACGAGGACGATTTTAATCAACAGTAAAGGTAAATAAAGCCAAATTCATTAAAAATCATCCCTTGCCATATTTTCGTTTATGAATGTTCACCCTTTGCGCTGATTCTAACAATTATATTCCTACAAATATTTACTATTACAGATAGTGTAGGTACAGTTCTTGTCCAGGCGTGTAATTTCCTTTGAAAATTAGTTTCTGTAAGCAGCAAGAGATATAGTCAAATACGAGTTTCCATTAAAGTTACGATTTGAAATCTTCTTAAGCCGTTGCAGGATGATGTTCCACATTATTCTTCAGCTTGTGAGTTATAGTTGAAGTTAACATTAAAGATTACATTATTATTTCATGACGAATGCATTTGAATAACAATGAGAGAATCCACTCTCTTTATGTCAGTATTCCATGTTATACAGAATGTATGCGATTATTCTTTTGTTCATAAGGTTTATGTTGTGTCAACTTATTTAATGCTCTTGCAATGCAAGGAAGAATTTACTCTGCGGATCTTATCTTTTGAGAAATGAGTGTAGGTTTGGAATCATTTGAAACGCAAGTTGAAGTTGAAATGTCCAAAGTCCAAACGAAACGTTTATCAGACCTGCTAAATTACTGATATAGGTATTTTACATTTTGATATTTATATTTCAAAATGTCAGAAAGTTGATCCAGGCTAAAAATATACAAACGTATTTATTTTACATACAGCATTACCTATTTATAATTTATATTATCTAGCACAACAGTAAATACAATTAGGAAGTTGACTATAGTGGGAAGTACAAAGATTTACTGTAAGTGAAACTTAAACCTTTAGCCCTTACTTGTGTGTGCTTGTAAAGAGTGCGACTAACGTAGTGCAAAATTCTTGTCTGGACGAAAAGTTTAAAACGTCTCCAGATAAAATTACCGTCTTTACAAAGTGTAATGGGAAAGTAGCCATTTGCATTTATGACAAAGTTCTCTCGCTTCGTATCACCATGTACATTTTTCGTTATCGTGTGCTTATCCCTAGGAAAACTCCATTGACTTCCTTTTTGCTGTGAAAAAGTTTCAGTGTCAGGTCAGAGAGTTGAGACCAGAGTCAGAGTCAGAATGTAGGAACAGAAAGAGAGGCATTTAAAGCACCACAAGTCAACCAAAGCGATTTAGATAAAATCTACGAGCAGTTTTCTCTGCATTTTCATCGGCTGCTGAAATGAAATGTGAACTTAAACACACATACACACTCAGAACGGAAGAAAAACCTTTGTGTACACTTTTATACACAGAGAAAAGCAATTTAGATAAAAATTAGTGAGAGGATTTTCTCTCCCCTCGAATATTTTTACCATTTATCTGCAGAATCACAATATAACTTTTATAATATCATACTTTCTCGCATAGCTACACATAAAACACACACATCTACATAATAATAATATTCCTATGTATATCTATTTTGAATAATTTTCCACTTATACTCATAATAGAAAACTGTGTATTGTGTCTATAGGTACCTATACCTCCCCACAAACTGCTAAAAAGTGAACACACACGTAGTGTACATATTATTATCGTTCATTCGTGCGGTTAGGTACTTTAATGTTGCTCCTGGCTAAACTCTCACTCATTGTCAGTGGAAATTATTACTTAGCCTTTAGCATCTTTAGGAGCTTCACCTTTCCATTTTATTTAGCTTCACCTGTGCTGTTTTGACTTTCACTCATCCTGAACGTGCTTGTGTCTGTGTGCATGCATGTCTGTCCGGGTATTACGAGCATTACTATCACACAGAGGATCTAGTCGGGGAAAAGTAGGAAAAGTCTGTGAAAAGCGACGCTGGGAGTCAGGATGAGATGTTTTCACATAAAAGTGCATTACGTACCTAATAAATGAAATGGAAGGGCGCCTTGTCTACTCAACTACCTCTTCTCCTTTACTTTGCATCGTTTCAAAAACTCCAAGTATAAAAAGTAATTCCGGAAGTCAAAGGGGAAAGATGAGCTAGTCGTTTCTTTCAAACTTGGCTACATTTATTAGTGAAGCCATGCTAAAGAAATGCCACCGAGCATTTACCTCTTTAGCTACTCTCTCCACTTTACTTATTGTTACTTACCCTTATATAACTTTCCTATGCAAACTATCCACATTCCATATATAACGCGACTAGCACATAAGAGAGTAAGTACAAAAAGAATATTTTCACAAATATGTGTTCACAGGTAATAAGTATATACATGTTACGTGTATAAACTTATTATAGTACCCTACCCGTCGTAGTTCCTCAGGCATGGTATTTTGCTTTGTACTATTAGAGAGAGTGAGAGTGCGAGAATGAGAATGTATGGTAAATGTATAATAATATTATTGCTTTTTCCCTTCCTCTTTTTTAGTAGGCATATATAGTAAAAGTAAAGGCAATGTGTATAAGTCTGAAATATTACGTCTCATCACATCATCAAGGATTACACAGTACATACACAGGAAACTTATTACTTCACGTTATTTCTGCATTAGGAAATCTGACTAGTATCTCTCTCTCTACTATAGTAGGTATACTAAAAATGCGCCTGTTATTCTTTACCACTTAGGTTTACATACAGAAAGAAAACGAGACACGACACAAAGACATTCTACTACATAGATACATGCCTAACTGTATATAAGTTTTAACCAGACATTCCCTGTGTGTATATAGCTACTAGTAATGTGATTGCGCGACCCTTTTGTAAGTAGTACGTGCTTAATGCATCAAGGAAAGTTAAAAATCATGTGAATTAATCATTAAATAAGAATTCTCGTAGTTAGAAAGCCAGAGAATACCAGAGAAGGACACGACAAGACAAATCGTTTTTTATCAAGAGCCTCCAGCACCACACAACTCCCAGTAAAACTCTCTCTCTCTCTGTCTGTGTATGGTTCTAGTTCCAGGACAGAATACTCTCTCTCTCTCTACTCCAGATGTAACTTATCTTGTTGAAAAAGTGACGCTAGAAACGCAAGAGTCATAATAACTCTATTCTCTCCAAACACTTTCTTTACTTTGTGTTATACCTACTCCTACTACTTCCACATACCTTTTACTACTATGTATATGTATTATTTATACATACATACATATCTCTGGTAGGTAACCATATATTAGTACACAAATAATATATCGCAGCTAGTACAGTATGTATGTGTAACTTGACAACATGAGAATTCATTTCGTATGGATGTACTGGTATACAGTATATGCATACTAGGAAGAATGTATAGTATATACTAACAAAGTAATAGTAAAGCTATGAGAGAGAGAGAGAGAAGGAAGAGTTTAGCAGTTCGAGGACACAGAACAGTCGCACTCACATCAAAACACAGCGCTGTAAAAGAGCTGCTAAACTTTTAGGCAATTTGTTCAATTTCCGTGAGTGTGATGTGATGTGAGTTGTTGTTACGGTAGTCGACTTGACTCCAGAGTCGCAGAACGTATTAAAACAGTTGACTGCTCTCGTAGATGTAAACTCAAGTGTGACTCGGTCGAGTGGAGTACCTTCAGTTCATTCGAATTGACGAGAACACCGCATACGGTCATATAGTGCATATGGAGGGAGTGAGTGTAATATTATAGTATAGGGATGTGGATAAGTGTAAGACTTAAGACCAATAGAACGAATGCACATAGAGTAAAGTAATGTAAAGGTGTTACATAAAATAGATGTTTGCAGATAACGACTGTGTAACTAACTAAGTAAGAACTAACAATACCTAACAGTAATAACCTCCAGGCCTTCTCTGCAACACAAAATTATTTCCTTGTTCAGCAAACTAACTTTTACTCCTTTTACACAGCATGAACCAAAAGTAAGCAGCGAAAATGGGATTCTCGATTTCTTTAAAGACTGCATGCGTTGTATAAAAAATTTCTGTATTGAAATGTTCCAGATGAATAGGCACAGGGTTGTAAGCGCATACGGAGTAAGATATTGTGCAATGTAAGCATGGAGAAAAAGTAACTTGTGTTTGGAGAATCAAGAATAAAAGGCTCATTTAGAAACAACTTACATAAATACATCAGAGTAACCCATAGAAGTAGGTCCTATTATATACATAGGTTTATTAATTTGTAGAAAGTTTGTCGTATAAAGGCAAATGTAAATACTTGTACAGTAGGCACATACACGTATTTTAATTATGACTTTTAATGAATTCAAAACATTCAATATGACTTTTCAAACAATATGCTTTAAATATTACTGGTACAATTTAATCAAGTGCAATAACTGCTAACAATATTATACTAATAAGGTAGATTGCACAATTTTTTAGTAACAATCTACATAATACTATGATTAAAAGTAAAGTTGATTTTTAGAAATGATGCCTTGCCTATTTAAAAATAACAACGATTTCGAATTAATTTTGATAAAGAATGTTATGCAGATAATAATCCCAGAATACCGGATTCTAAGAACCGTGGATAGTAGTAACATAATATGTGCACTGTAATAATGCAAATAATATTTTCCATTAGTTGTGACTTCACAAGTTGCTCCGACATAGTATTATTACTGGCATTACATTTATAATAGTACAAAAATTGTCACAATATATAAACCAGAAAGAATTATGAGGTATTTCTCTAGAAACGAAAAGGAAAGTGCTTGCTTATAAATTTAGCTTCCTACGTAGCATACTTTATGAATGAATAATCCTCTTTTGTATATAGTAATAACTGTTCAAAGGAGACCGAAGCAATAATACTTCCAAATGAATTACTTTCCACTATACCAAGCCAAAAGCGTTGATTAATATTTCATGAGAAGATCTCATCGGTTCTCTCAATCAGTCTCACCGATCTCTTTCATTATTGGTAATTAAATTAAAATCAAAGACCTATAGCCCGCAGTTGTGTGATGTGATATACTAAAATAGTATGTACATATAGCCACATAGACCTTGTGTGCTTGTAATATCTCTATGGTGGTGGAATTTCTTACACAGCAGAAGTTTTATATGTCTGAAGGCGAAATGACAAGTTTGATTATTGTTGCGTAGTGCCATCATAGACTTGGTAGCTTAATAGTTGTTGGCTACAGTTGACATGACATGACAGTAGTAAGAAAAAGGTATTTGGTTCGTTAAGTCCAATCAAAGCAGGAATCGCACTCGAGCACATTTAACAACGAAATCGCTTTTTCTTCAATGTTCGGTTGAGTCATCGGGCGTTGAGCTCGATTTGTCTTGGCCTATGGGCTGCTTGGTTGGCCTCGTCTGATCCTTTGGATTGCATCGGCCTACCATCTCTCTCTTCTCTGATGTCGACCTCCTCAGAGAATTCTCTTGTTGTCTCCGAATTTTCTCTTCGTCTTCCTTTTCTCTTTTATTTCTTCCAATGGCACACACCACAAAGTGTTTTGTGTCTACCATGGAATATACTCATCTTTTGACAACGCTTCTATGCTCTCTGCTGTATAATTTCTCCATGTTTTTATAAAATGCAGAGTTGAATGCATGAAGTAATACTTTTGGTAAACATTCAGGGACATACACATTCAATTCAATCACAAAATGTACCTGGTAGCTCGTAGCTATGTGTGAAGCGTAAAGAATTCGATTGTTAACTCTCTAAAAAAACAGGACATGCACATATAAATTGAGACTTAAATATTTTTATCGTCACTATATGAAATATGGAACAAAAAATGAAGAGGGAATAAACATGGAGAATTTTTGAGGCAGAAAAAATGTGATGAGATTTTATAAATCCTATAGGAATTAGAAAATAATATTTCTGTAAAATTTTAATCATTCTGCAATCACTTCCTTCCACATTTAAAATACATTCAACGAAGAATTGCATTAGATGATGAAAATGCAGGCCAGGCACAATAATGAACACCTTTACTAGATTGAACCTACCACTATAAATATCTAAACATTTTTTCAATCACTGTTACATTTTCAGTTAGACTCGCAACACCAACTTTGAAAGCGAAATTGAAAAATATTATGGCTTTGATGGTTGTATACGGATGAAACGTTATAAAATGGTGAAAACCTTTAAATCAGAAGTCTGGAATGGTGGAAAAGTAAGAAAGTCAATTACTGCTCTTTATTTTACGAACGTGGGGTGATTGAGATGATTATAAAAGTTTTTCTCGTTTCCTCACATGACATTCTATGAGGATCATTGGAAATTGTAATTGAGCACTAAGCATTAGATTGCACGGTATTTTCTATATAGTTCTTCTGCACACATTCTCGACTTGGCTCATCTTTGTGTCTTTGACTGTGAGGATTCCCTATATATGTACATTTTACAGTGGATAACTGTATTGGAAATGGGTTGGTTGGAATAAAACATTACGAACGTTAGGTCGATCGTCCTAACGTTTTGCTTTGATGTTACATGATTCCATTCCGTATTGATTGGAAAGTTGACATGGGAAAGCTACTGGAGAAATAAGTAACAATGGCGAATATTCTTGGAGTACGAGAGAGAGAAAACGAGAGACGGAAATTTTTCTTACACAGTGTCATCTGCAAAGGAATACAGATAGTGCAATTCCCTCTCTGTGTGTACATAGAAAGACACATGAGTCGTGTCTCTACTAGTATAGAGGAATTTCTTATACACCCTGTAGTGTAAAAACTTGGTCGTTTTGTTCTGAAAATAAAATGTCCGTAAAGAAAGCCAAAAAGAAACGATTTGCAGCTGGACTTGGATTTGTTGAGTTTAGTTCTCATCCCACACGACACGATTCTTTTTTAGACTCGTCTTGCATAGTTCAGAATTAGATCTGTGGTAGACCTATAAAGGAAAAGTGCTTAGGTATATTACGTAGGTATAAGATGTCTTTGTGTGAGTGTCTATGGGCATGTAGTATAAGAAAGCACATTCATTTCATTTGATTACGCTCCATATATCCTTATGAGTCGAAAGTTTCCTCCTACTTTGCTCGGGTCAACTTTCAACTGTTAACGTCAATGAAACTACCATGGAGAGAGGTAGGTTGTGCCAGTTAATACCTCGGCTTTCCAAGATTTCTTTACAACTATTACGATTTCCAGCAGTAGTAACACAACTTTTCGTAATAGTTTTATAGTACTTACACTACTTGTACTATTACACAGATATAACTTCACCGCCTTGAATCCTAAAGCGATTCTCTTTGCCTTCTTCATTATTTCTCTATTAGTAGTTCGGCTATTTATCTCCAGTGCACTCTCAGACACTTTCACAAGAGAGTGACGCAAAATTACTTTCATAAATGTTCTTACCATCAGTTTATGCAGAATCAAAAGCGAAATTTATTTTGCAATTTCATAACATAAATACGCAAAAAATTACATGTGGGATAAAGATGCAATGTCGCCAATAAATTCAACACATCTACAGAAAATGTTAGTATACAATATTAATTTCTAGCACCGAAATAAATAATATCGGCCTGTAGTCTTAATAACATTATCACTATAACCAGGGCTAACTTAATTGCTTAATGTAATCCAGTCTGCTATGCTATAACATTGAAAAATCAGTTTTGCTAAAGCTTACTTTGTAAATGACTCAAGAAAGGATTTGATTCATATGATTGCAAAAAATAGCCTTAAGCTAACTATAACTTAAAATCTCAACAATTTCTTATAATATAATGAGTGTTTGACTCAGCTTTATTAAATTTATATTGTTTTGCTAAATTAAAACATAGCAAAATGTTCTTTACCTTCCTAGGTTTATTTAATATCGGATGTTTTATCAGTACCCTATAGTAGAATGCTACCTACTTATAACTTATAAATCTGATTTCCGTATTTTCAAAATTTTGTGGAATGTACCAAGCATTAAATTAGAAGCCATCATTATCGGATGTCATGAAATTTTATTGCACATTTCAATCTTTGTCGTACTGATATTTTTGAATTTGAATAGTCAAACTATTAGTTGAGACGGAAACAATTCGAGACGGAAATAATCAGGAAGAGTAGCGTAATATTGTGTGTGACGGAAGTAATTCCATACGGAAACAATAAAGAAACTTGTTCAACTATACATACCAGAATCAATATGGAGAAAGCATAAAAATTGAATAAAACTATACGTATTTCTAGCGCTTAGCTGACTCAGTGTTCGGTTAATGGGTTCCACGTGTTTAGTATTGTGAAAAAATTACTAAAGTTGTTTTCAGCACTTCCTTCAAGCTTAAATCAATTATAAGAACAATAATTATATGAGCAAGTAAAATTGCAGATTATAGATAATAGAGCGAAATCATGTGAAAAATAATAAATCATGTCCTCCCAAGCTGTAAGTTTCTCTTTAGTTTCTCAAAAAATCAGAAACATGCCACGTAAACTTAAGAAAGTTACGTGGACAATAATTTTCTTGTTGTTAGATAGTTTCCCTGACTTTATTTGTAACACGGCTACAGTACAGATATATTGATTTAACATTGAGTTTCTTCCACTCTTTTCATTCACACTGTGTTAGTGGCATTAGTGCCGTAAGTGTTTGCCGAATGTAATGAAAAGAAGGAATCAGTTTGATTTTGTATGTGTCTATGTTGAAAATCCTTTCTAGGCAGAGCAAGCAAGCAACCCCAACTTGTGGTATACGCGTGCGGTTGCTGGAATCCTGCTTTAGTAATAATAATACCAATGCATGTCTAAATGTATATACCACACAGTCACACAACGTTAATAGACAAAACCACTCTAGGTATACAAAGTACCTTGACTTGGCTGTCAGAGTAGAAAAGACAAGAGTGAAGCAGCAGCGAAGGGAAGGGACTCTTCATTCCTCCAATGTCTTCCTGTCTTTTTAAGAGAAAAAAACTCACACACAATGAGAGCTGTCCGAGTGTATTTTTCCTTCTAAGAGTCATATTTGTCTTTCTGGGTTTTCCCCCGTCTCGAAAACCATTTTCTCGACAAATCGTTACTTTTCTATACTGGGTTATAGTAATTTAGAGTAATGTAACGTAATGAGACCATGATTGCGTCGTGTGGTGACTTGTGTTACTTTGTCGTGTCATTACGACAAACGTAGAGCAACAAAGGCAAGAAAAGCGAGGAAAATGTTTGCAGCTCTTCGGGATGATTTAGGAATGTCATACACGCAATGTGGATATTTTCATCTGTCGTCGCAAAATGTTTTTCCCCTTAAGTTCCTTCTATACGTACTCAGACACGACAAATGCTACAAATCCATTAGACGCATACTACTATTAAATTGTAATAGATAAATGTTTCGTGATTTCCAAAGGGAATCCATTTACATAATTAAAATAGAATGTGAGGACCATAGAAATTGTAGGTGCTACAATTTGTTTGTGTAACAAATATTATTTATTAATTTAGTACTAAATAGTTATTACAAGAATTATTTCTTATTTATATCAAAACAAAACGTACCTACCTATAATATGTGTATAGGTATAATGCTCGTATAAAAAAAATCAATATTTCAGCATTTTGCTCATTAGTACAAGTACAGATACAAAAACTATATAGTAGTAAGTACACTGTATAAAAAGATTTGCAGTAATAAAATATTACCTTTAATAGTCACTTCAAAATTGTTATAGATAATACAAGGATCTGTAATATGCACTGTTGTAACTGTAACCAAAATGTAATTTCTAAATTTTCGTGTTTGTACTTTCATTCATTTATTATTGTGTTTATGCTTGTAGTACCTTCATTTAGTCCGCGTAATAAATTTGGATTCCCATTATTACCTTATTATAAAAATTCCCGAATTCAATCACTTCACTGCGGAAAATACAATATGATACTTAAGAAAGATACAATTTGCTTTTCTATGCAGAAATGGAAGAAAGATGTTTAAAAGGATGCTACTACAGATGGAAAAAAGGTCGAACACAATGTATATGTGTTAAAACTGTGAGAAGAAATGTAAAAGTCTATATAAGTACACGTAAGGTACTTTTATTTGGGTTTGCAGAAGTAGGCACTACAATAATACATACGTGTGCTTCTTACAATAATAGGAAAAGCGGCTAATCTTTCTATTGAATTGCATTTTGGTTGGTGGGAGACGAGTAAAGTATTATAGTGGAGATACAAGTTAAGAAGAGTTGTAGTCCAGTCAAGTTTGTGTAAAGCTTTAGCTCTTTGGATTTTTTTGGCCAAGGCAGCTCTGCATAATAGGAAAAGCTTTTAAGTTTAAGTCTATCGAACATTAGTCGTGACATGACACGACTGGTGCTTTCTCACTCTGACATTTTATCCGTAGACTTTTTACTCCGTGTGTGTGAGTACCAGAACTACATCCTGCTTACAGAATATTCTGTATTCCGTGTGCACTGTCATAGTATTCTCTTTATCTGTCTTGCCATTTCAAATGGCTCTTTAGTCTAATGGCTGTCCATCTGATTCCTAATGCGAAAAGTGACTTGCGTTTTACTTTTCGTTAACACCATCATCCTGGCTCTATTTTCTCAGCCGCTCTATTTTAAACCTCCAACCATCCAGGTCTTTTATTTATGAAGACTTAAGTGACAAGGTCACTTAAGTTACCATAATAAACTTACCAAACATCCAGGTTAACAAAACAATAAAGAAACCTGCAAAAATGCACCATTATCTCGTTTAACACATTGCAGCTTTGTCTGTACAGGTAAAATTTTACAAAGTAATCGTAGTACAATTTTTTAAGAATATTTCTTATTCTCAATTCAGTAACCTGTGTGTACGGTGTACGGCAACAGATATTATTGGGACTTTCCGAAAAATAGTTTATATAAAATGAATATAGATTCTGTTTCTCTTGTAGGTACCTACCGTAGTAAACACACGTTACCGAATTGAGAATAAAAAATATTCTTAAAAAATTGTACTACGATTACTTTCTGTTTTACCTGTATAGATAAAGCTACAATGTGTTAAACGAGATATGGTGTATTTTTTGCAGGTTTCTTTATTGTTTTGTTAACCTGGATGTTTGGTCTGTTTAAATGCTAGAAATGTAACAAAATGATGTTTATTGTGTACTATATGTATGTATCCGCAATTATTATGCGATTAGAGTAACCAGTTGAAATGTTTCGAGGAAATAAAATGTTTGAGTATATATAGAGCCATAATTTTGATGCTTTTCTTTGTTTGTGTCGTTTGTGAATATGGTTATACAGTTATAGCAGTTAAAAGTGGTTATATGAATATATCACTGAAGTAATTCTGTGAGATAGAGAAAAATCGAGGTGTGTCTGTGAGTAGTATCCAGACAAACAAAACTAAATTGAGAGAAAATAATAATATTTCCACATCAAGTTACTTTTGACAAAGAAGGAACATTAAGTAGAAGACTATAGGCAATTTAACGTGCAAAGCAAAAAAGCGGAATATAAAAGTAGAAGAAATGGCGAGAATGATGAGATGATGTGAACTTGTACTTACGGCGATGCTATATGGTAGTCTAGAAATACTTAGACTGAGAGAACATTAGGGGAGGAGTAGAAGGGAAGCTGAATGAGCGTGATTTGGCATTGTGCAAAATTGCATGTCAAACGATCATAAATATCTGTGCGAATCAACTGTGAGATCTTGCCGACAGCTGTGGCCGAATTGTTATTGCTCCATGCATTGCATCTTCACTTTACTCGTCGTATATTACCAACTACTATATATAATGGATATATACCTTAATATATAAAAGATAAGTATATACTACTACTGTGTGTGTTCAAACGCATTATATTTTCTATTATTACTACGATTGCTACAGATATAATATATAAGTACAACCTTAACTTGTGTTTTACTAGGCACTGTAGGAAAAACACATGTAACACATTTAAGCAAATAATATTAGTTGTATGTATACAAATATGCTTTTGTGTGTAAGACAGGAAATGATTGCTAAGGTACTTTAAGCGTTCGGTGTGTCTACACAGGCAATTTACGTAATACTTAGCGCAAGCGAAGCCTTTGAGATATAAAAATGTATAGACTTTGTGATAGTCAGGCATTAATATTATTAAAGTGTATTTGGGCTACACAGATATTCTTTTTTGAGAGTTCTTTATACAGACTTTTTTCTTTTATGGTGTCTTGGGAAAAAGAAGCGTTGATGATTATGTGTATACTTTTACTGTATGTGAGGAAGAAGACAAAAACATGCTACACGTATGATATAGAGAGATACTTTTAATATATAGACGCAGGTGAATGAGATGAGCTGGATACATAGAAAAGAAAGTAATCTCAAATAGAGATAATATTATTATTTTCATAGCCAGTCCATTAAGAATCTATTTTAGGATGTGTAGTTGCAATTTAACACGCATTTGATTAATGTAATTTGACAATGTAGCTCTAAGTGAAGCACTAATGACAGAGAAACATTTAATGGGATTAGATATTATGACATCTCTCAGAAATCGACAAATGAGAGCCACTGCTAGAGTAAATGGAAGTGCCTACCTTTCTGTAGGGTAAGGGTAAGAACATTCCCTCTGAAGAATTCTGATAATAGTACCGACCTGGGTACATCCATTTAACCAAAAGTAAAATTGGTTCCCTCTTCAAAACCGTGATAAATCATAATGACATGCGTCCAAGAAAAACTCTTGAAGAAATAAAATATTAGCATACGTATTTCACATACTCAAATAATTAGAATTTGCGTGCTTATTTTCTGAAGAGATGTTCTGTAGATTTGATTAAAAAAAATTGTGAACTTAAAAATGACTAAACCTGTCAATAAAAATGTAGCATACCTAAAGCTAATGTTGTTAGTGTCTTTCATAAAGTTTGAAACAAATTCAAGGTTACAGCTATAGTTAAAGTAAAGCATTTGTTGCCCGGTATATTTATGGACACACAGTATAAACAATTTTCCGGACATGCCTTTTCCACATCTGGTGCTTCAATAGCATACTTGTATTTTCCTATGGACATTTTCATTTCTGATGGCATTTAACATTCTAATTTCACTTTTCCCCATGCTAAAATAATGTACCTGCATTATTATTGATAAATTGTACAAAGGTTCCAATTGCATAATACAGGTGATACCTTATACACCTGCATACTAAAGTTTAAGCGATTCCTCCACTCTGGTAATCGTATTCCTCGATGTGCATGATCCTGTATCATTTAGTGATAAAGATTTTAGTAAAAGTTACAAATGGGTGAAATGTTTCAGCTTGTAAAAAATGTTTTAGTGTAATGTGTTCTAAACTTGACTGGTGTATTTCAAGTGTCTTGACTTAACCCTTCTCCTGCTCTCTTATGGAGAAAGGTCTGGCGAAAGAAAAGTACAGTGTAAAAGAGCATGCACATTTGGATGGCAATGCACGCTTCCCGTTCCTTTTGTCGAATTACAGTTTGAAATTTTGGATTTATGTGAGAAATGTGAGTCCCAGGAGTTTGAGAGTTGAAAGAGTATTAGTACACAGACAGCATGCATATCGAATTTAATGTTCGTTGCGTTACATTAGATATTCACACAAAATAGCACGCCATTCCATGCCGTCGTCGTCCTCCTCCTCCTCCTTACAGAATATACCAAATACTTATACATTACACTTTCACTATTACATTCTACATACAACTACAACTACCGGCAGCATTACTCAGAATATATATATAGAGAGAGTGCTCATACTCACTGCAGCAATAACACCATACTACTTCAAGTAGTAGTAGCAGACTCAATTCACATAAACCTTAAGATTCAAAGGGAATTCGAACTGTGACTGAATTCACGGCTACTACTGTAGTCTCCAAATGTACTAACCCTGTGCATTTGCACTACTTTCCAATGTGTAGGACGTAGCGCTAGTTCGTTTTCTTCCTCATTGGGTTTAGTTAGCTTTGGCTTTGCTCAATTCACAAGACCTACTGTATTATAAGCACATGAATGCGCTATATTAATGTTATCCACAGTTTGCTTTAGTTATTTGAGTTCGCTTACTACTTTACTTATACTCTACTTGTATTAAGGAGCAGCAGTGGTCTTAGCAGGAGTAAATGTCTATGTATACCTTCCCCGTATGTTTCCCGGCGGTTGAACTGCTTTCAGAGATCACAAGAGACTTCACTTAGGTAATATTTTCTTTCGATATATATTTTAGGTAGGGATCTGTATATATTTTGTATATACAGTGTAAAGTGTGATATAGGAAGTACATTATAATATAATGCCTGGCTTATACTGTGTTTGAATGTGCTAGCTACTGCTACTAGAAATCAGGGTTGAAAATCCTGGAAGAAAGGTACCTCGGAAATTTAAGGAAAAATACGTATTTTACAGGAAGTTAAATTTCTTT
>JABASD010002802.1:0-23890 GCA_019776165.1 Pogonognathellus flavescens
CTGTTTTTAATTTTGTCCATTTCATCCGGATGAAATTGAGGTGGATGAAATTCATTTCGTCCATTTCGTCCATCCAACTATCCGGATAGCTCTGAACCTTGACTGCAGCAGCAACATAGTCAACATTCGTCTGAGGTAGTCACAAAGCTATACATTCTCTTTAGTGCGAACTTCATATCAAGTGTTTCTATATCGGAAGAATATTGGAGATATTTTAATTATTCGATGAGTTTTATCAACAGGGATGATTTTCAACAGTCATTTTCTGTGGAGATTTCTCGAGAACAATACACCTCTGTCTTTATCACTGTACCATTGTCCTTGCTATACAAAAATTTACTTTTATGGGATTTATGTGTATAGGTAGCCTCTACTGGCAAAACCACAACAAAAGCTGCGACTTTATCTTATAACACTTACAATACAATAGAATGGCAGTTTTCCTACCTTCAATTGGGATATGTTCGTGTAGATAAACAGAAACTGTATAGATTTTGTTTATTGTGAGAACAAAGACTCGGAGACAGGGGAAAGACAGAAAACAGAGATGTTCCCTCGCTAAGGTTTCTCAGGGTTATATTTAATAGATATGACCCTATACACTATACACTATGCAGTGTACAAAATATGGTCTCTTACCTATTGTACTATATCCCCCTCAGATAGTAATTCTTGATGTGGGTATTGATGAGATATATGTATCTGTACATGCACTTTGATATTTTAGACCATTGGCAGTTGTATTTGTATTAGTGGAAGAGTATAGAGTGGTGGATTGGAAACAGTTTCACTTTTGAATGTCTATCTCTCGTCGTTTTGCTTTCTCTTTGGTTTATTTGGCATAAAGTGAATTGACTGTGTCTGGTGGTGATGTTGTTGGAATCCATTGGAGTCAGTTGAATCGGATGCCGATCTCGTCTCGAGTGGAGTGTTTAGTTAAGCCAAGCCGGGATGGGAGGAAAGGAACTGAGACTGAGAGTCAAGTCCATATTTGGTGGGTTCGTCGAGGTGGATGAGATTGGCGGATGAAAGCTGTGAGCAAACAACAGCTCATCCTCTGCAAATTGATCACTTCTAGTACTACAACTACTAGCACTCTCAACAACCAACAACTTAGACCTTCTTATAATATTTGCCAACCTTGTAATATTCCTTCTTTCGGTCTGTCTGGATGAATGTGCAGTCTTAAACCCACCACCACTCAATCCTCTGTGTCTCCGAACACAAGAAGAGCATCCACTCTCATTCTCATCCTCCTCCATAACATCTCCCTTCTCTCTACTACTCCTGCTGCTACCACCACCACCACTACCGCCGCCGCCACCACCACCACTTATGTAATCTCTCTCTCTCTCCTTCTCCTGTCATCACTCTAATGTGTGTCTGTTGTACCTATATAGACTCATCAGAGTGAGACACATAGACAAGAACTACACGGATGATGAGGAGAATGAGAAGGAGGATGATGATGGCAACAAGAAAATTAAAGTTAATATAGAGCAGAGGTTGAGTGAGGACTGAAGGTAAAACGTAAGGCAAATAAAATGTAGCACAATAAATACCGGTGGCATGGTGTATGTAGGTAATGGCATTATTGTTGGAAGTTATAGAAGCTCACATTATAAAGATACACTAAATAGATTAAGGCAGGCAGACTTGAGACGGCTGAACGGACGGATGAGTAGAAATGAGTTGAGTAGCAGTTCCATTTCCACGACTACTTCTAGTTCTAATAGCACAAAGTACAAGAGGCATTGTGTTGTGTGTACAGTGTAGTAGTGCGTAGTCTGGAAGTGTACATACTCTACACAAAACGTACAACACTAAAGTGCGTTTGCTCGCTAGACTACACAAATATCTCATTCTCCATTCTACTAATGTGCAGAGTAAACATACAAACGTGCAGCTCTATTTTTCTTCAACATCTTCTCCCAACCTTGCTCTTCCCATCGATGTAATCTGAAGTGGCACACACGGTTAAAATCTAAACGTAAGATGTGTAGATCGTAGAAGCTTACGTGGAATTAGTATCGTTAAAAGCATCAAGTAAAATTATTTCTCCTGTTTTACGCATATCTTCTATGATTTTTATATTCATACTATTGCATATAAATATTAGATACTTGTATTTAAAATGAAATATTTTTATTGTAGTATTTCAGGTGGTTAAGAAACTTATTTTTTAACTAATCGAATTTATAAAGGATTTTTATAAATTTCAGTAGTGTATGTATTGAGGTTGTGAATGGGATACTTGTTAGAAAAGTAATGACAAGTCGAGCGAATCGTTTTTCTTGTTTAGCGTTGAGGAAACCTGAAAAGTTTGTTATCTAATTTGACTCGGTGGATCTAAACATGTCTGATGTATTTTATTACAGCCGTTTCATTTTTATGGTAACTATGTGTAGTATATAACTCTTATATTATGTAGGCAGCACTATATTAAAATTTGAGGAAGAAGAAGGCGTAGTAATAATAAAGGAAGATGAAGATGACTCAAGAATTATTTTGTAATTCTCTGAAGTCGTGTTTTTTCATTACGTTCTTGAAGGGATTTAGCCACTAGTCATTTTCCGTTGTGTAATAAAGTACAAGTTGCATGTGTATGGTTTTCCTGCGAAGAAAGTACATGGCTCTAATATTGTCGATATCAAGTTACTAATAAAAATGCAATTAAGTTGTAAAATTACCGAGATGAAATTTCTCTCTTGACTACTAAACAGATCCAATGAATTTCCCTGAGGCTTTGCCCGTTGATTGTAACGTTTCTTTTCTCTGTATTACCACATTTTTTCTCAATGGTAGTAATATTTCAACGGTAATCATTGTCATCATTTTCTACTATTTTTAGTACAAGTTTAAATTTTTGCGAAATAAAATCTCGAACAAATTACTTTATAATTGGAGCATAGAGTGAAGGACCTTATTCGTATAAATTTTCAATCACAAGTCTGAATAATAACACGAGTCCATAGGTTTACAATTTCTGTACAATCTTTCCCCTATTTAAAATAATATTTCATATATGTAGAAGAATTAATATCGCATATCCATATCTATTCAAAAAATTCTTTATATGACAGATATATAGTAAATGTATATGTAAAATTGATTCTTTGTGTACTTGGCATCATCGTTCAGGTGTATTAATTCAAGTCATCATCGTCGTTTGTCAATAATGTGTTATTTTGTTGTGCCCTGTGTGAGATTGGCAATAGTGTGACTGTACATTAATGCCGTAGAGGGAGAAAACACTAAGCTTCTTAAAAGATTACTGTTTCTCATTCCACTCATCAAATATTGCAAATTTGAGTATTGTGAATAAGTCACACCTCTATAAAGCTGCCCTGAGTAGTTAGTAGGTAGGTACTCATCTTTTCATTTTGATTTTCTAGTTGTGTGTCTTGTTTCCATTGCTTATGTACAAAGAGCCAAGAGCTATATACACTGCCACGCTACTATTCACATGGTACATAATTTTAATTTTATTCACCTTGCTTCTCGAATGGAACTGAATGTGCAGATATTTCCCACTGCTATCATATGAAGACCGTAACATTATTATATAGAAAAGGCATTGTATATAGACACTTTTGAAATTCTCATTTATTTGACGTTTGAAATAGCAGCTAGGAAGTTAGAACATCTTTGTGTCACTTGTGAACCAGCTCCTTCTGTCTGTATTAAAGCCGCAATACAATTTGTAGGTAGTCTGTGGTTGTGGAGCTCACAGAGACACAGAAGCCACTTTTCAGATGAAGACTCATGTGATATGAATCCGTGTAGAATATCGTATGATCGTATAGATAGATGTGTAGTTTCTGAGCAAAGGAGTATATATTGTCATTCCAAGAGAAAACTAATTATCCCTGGCTTTGGCTTTGCTGTAAGCAGAGCATGAAAGTCTTCCCGTGACATTTCACTCTCACTCATCATTTCCTACGAAATGAGCGTCAAGAATGTTTCGTCGTGTCTCGCCTTTTCATATAAACAGTTTTCTTTGCAAGTCACTATCGTACATTTCATTTCTTTGGAGAATAAAGCTTCTTCATCTTATGGATTACATAATGTACAAACTCCTCCCATTTACATTTTCTCAACTATGCCGGATTGCCGGAGCTCCCTGTGTCAATTCTTAGATAAATATGGAATATTTTCCAACTGGAGTTTCATTAGTCGTAATATTGTGACAAGAGCGCTGTAAAACTCGCCCACAGTTCAAGTTAGACATGAATGATATCTTAATATCGAACAACGGTCAAATCAGTTTTGTTTCGCTGTGAATTTGCAATGCCACGAATTATGCCCTGCCATGAATTACCTGCGATGTATTGTTACAGCTATGAGCTGTTCACTATGAGCTGACCGGTTACCTATTCTTAAAGTGAAGTTAAAATTAAATTAAAGAAAAAAATAAACTCTTTCTCATTCTATAATCTTTGAGAGTAGAACTGCAAGAATTGTGTTAGTGTTAACAGATGGTCAACCAGAGATTCGTTCCAAAATCATAATTACACTAAGCATATTGCAATGCCAATCTTCTTATTTCGGTATATTTAGCATCATTTAACTTCCCAAACCTTGAAATCTCGCATAGTAAAAAACTATACTATAACTATAATCAGGAAAGAGTTGTTAAGAAAACGTTTATTCGTGAAAACAAAAGCAACGATCGTCTAGTCATATGTGACGTGACGAAGCAAAGGTTTGCGATTAGAAAGAAAATGTCCACATTAAGTTTTTTAATCTTTCTGTACATCTAGAACTTCCCAACTACTCGTAACGCACCCCCACAGAAATGAAAAAAAAACTCTCAGGCTGTTTCGATGTGCAGTCATACGCTCTTCCACTAAGCTACTGGTCCCCACTATAGCGGTTTGTGTAGTATAATCATTAATTGATAATGATTTCAGTAGTTTCAGGCGTTTCAGGAGTCGCTCACTCATTGTGATTAAAATTCGTTTTGTTGTGCAAAGTGGAGGACCAGGGGAGAATCGAACTCCCGCCTTATGATTACTGCATCTCAGCCTTTTAGCTACCACGCTAAATGAGTTCTGTACAACTTTAGACCTCCTTATCATCACATATCAGAACAACATAATAATAATCTACACATGCATCCTATATTCATTGATAATTATCAAAGGGCGGATAAGTAGGATATGCTAACTCTTTGGAGAGTCTTCATAGTGGTCTCATAACAAGGATCTCCACGAATCAGACCATTAGCAGATCAAAAATGCAATCCTATTTTGTCTTATTTTTCCTTTTTTCCATGAGTCGGTTCTAATCCTAGGATCGATCCCATTTTAGATCCTATTTCGTTCTATTTTGTTTGTAGTTGGACATTTCTGCACAAAAAATTTACATTTTTGTCCTATTTCTTCCTATTTTATATATTTATTCATTTTTCACCAAAAATTTACATTTGCTGAAAAACTAAAAATATTATAATATAGTATTTACTCAAAGGTGATGGTGATGATTTACTCAAATGTAGCAAAATACATTAAATTTGAAAGAATCGTCACTGATTTAGAAGCAATGCTACTATAATTTTAATTTTAAGAATAAGATATAGTATTATTTCCTTATACTGATACCAAAATGAAAGAAGCATCAATTTTGCTTTAACTGTAACACTTTTACCACATTTTTAACACGTTGTTGTAAGTTGATATTTTACGTCCTGTTTTGCCGTTTTTTGGTCCTAACTCTTATCCTATTTCAGAAGAAAAAAATCCTACCTATCCGCCCTTTGATCACAAGTGTACAAGCTGTATAATATTCTACCTAAGCCAGCTGCCGCCAAGTAGATGGCGGGTGGTTGTGTAAAAGAAAGTAACTGGTAGGCACTTGAACTTGGAGTCATCGTGGAATACATTCTATTTAGTTTTGAATAATTGCCTTGCGTCACCGAATTCTATTTTCATCTTACACCAGTAGCTATTTCACTTGCACTTGAATTTTATACCTTTAATTGGCCGGGAAAACATTTTTAGTTCACACAAGTGTGAAAAGTCTTTCCTACACATTCAACGAATTTAAAAACCCTGGGGCACTCTTCGTGGGTGGTTTCAATTAAAGTACATTGTAATTAAAATGATGTGATTCAGAATCAAGAAAGCTTGAGTATTAAATTATCTGTTGGTTGAAGCAGTAAGTGGTGCTCAGAACGTCGTTTTCAAACTCATCGTGTAATTTCAAGTGAGATAATTACACAGATAGCTGTAACAATTAAGAAAGGGTTGTATGATTGCCATGATTAGAATTTATTTTACACAACACGGCCAAAACTCATTTTCCTCAGTCTTTACCAGCTATGTTTCCCGTTATTAATTCAGCCTGCGGGAAAGTCAACTAACCTTGTAAACGAATTATTAGTCATGCCACGATGAACACTTGGAATACATATATCCAAAACAACATCTTACTATTTTAGGTGTGCTAGATGCTAAATGTAAACCGGCGCAATTAAGTGTCGTATGCATTTAAATTATCTGCCAACCGAAAAACGGAGATTCACCACAAGAAAACGTTTAGCTCGCCTATTTCAAAGAAATTAATTGCGGAAAATAATTTTTTGATGGCAATCATATGTAATTTCAATTTTATACAAAATATGCACACTTCAATTTAATTAGCCGTGATGTGATGGTTAAAATGGCAGTTGACAAACTTACACTTAAAATTACAAGGACATGAACAAGATGAACGCTGTAGAATATTGTAGTTGACTTCAGGTAAATCTGCAAAAATGTTTACAAGCTATTACGAGCTTTACATAATGCTAAAAGTGCTCTTGGCGTATTGGCTTGTGCTATAAACACTTTATGTGTAGAATCGATCCCACAGTTTCCACTTGTACATATATACTATTAGTAGTACGTGTCGTGCCTTACTGTTTGACCGTGCCCTCCTTCTTCATGTTAATCACAACAACCTATATTTATTACGAGACTTGAAATTTCCAAACACGTATGTAACGTATTTAATTTAAGTTGAAATCTGTAATTCTTCGGAAACAACACTTATACCTGTATATAGTATAATATGCGAAATACATACCAAATCTTAACAGCATGAAGTTGGATTGTAACAATACAAGCGTAGAAATGTAACTGAATATATTAATCCCAATTACTATGATTGTATAAACCTACACAGGTTTATTAATGCAATCATCATAGTAATAAATCCTGTGCAATATTATATTGATCGTACTTGCTTAATAAAATAGTTGAAGACTATACAAAAATAATAAGCAAAATAATGCTTCCTACAAAATTGAGTTTTTTATTCATTCTGTCATTCAAAGTAACATAGCAATCTGGAATCTGTACAAGTAGTAGGTACTATTTTCCAATTATTTTTTGTCAGCCGAATGTACTAGTACATTTAATTTTTGAACTGTATACTTTCTGCTGAAGAAATATTAATACTAAAATGTTTCCGCATAGTGTAGGAGATTTTGATTTGGCAATGCATATTAATCATTAGCTTTACTGGTACTGTGAGGAATAAGTTGAGTGGACTAATACTAAAGTTGCATGCTGTTTGAGATGATTGAATTAATTAAGGGATTGAAGGGTATAATAATATTATGGGAGTAGGCGATGATCATGCAATGCATACAAAAAGCGACTGACTGGCAACTCAATCAACCCATTGGAAACATTTTCCTTCTTTAGCTGCCAGAAACAGAAGAAACAGGCAGGCGGCAGGTTCAGGTCAGTAGTGCAGTCAAATACAGAGGAAAAGTGCAGGAGTACCTACCTTGAAACACCTTTCCTTTCGTACCTAAAATATTATTCTATGATTTTACTATATATGAACTATGCATTTTCAATTCTCGAGGGATTGGACTACTGTAAAGCGGAGTTGCGTTTAGATTAGAATTTCTTTTGTAATTGTGCTGAAACGGAAAGCTCATTTGATCTTATCTGGAATTAAGACACACTGCCTGTGTCATGTCACTCGGTGACTTTGATTTCTCTGTTTTCTCTTCACCTACCCTTGTTCTCCAGTCACTGAATCACCCACCTCACAGGCATGCACTTGTACAACGAATAAATTTCTATCCTTCATGCACACACTATATAAAACATTTAAGATTTTGATGAACAACGGTTCTAGTGAGTTATAGGTACCTTGCTTAATTTAAACTGCTTTTTCTTCTGCGAATTATTTACAGAAGTCCTGCTGCTGTTGCGAAGTGATTTATTGTTGTTGATAATTAGAAATTTGAACTTTGACCTTCGTATTACCTTTAAAATATCAATCTATTAATTGGTTAAAATTTTGAGTACATGACACTACAATTTGTATTTGTAATTTGATAATCACTATTAAATGTAGGAGAACAAAAATAGTTCTCCTACATTTAAATGGTAGTTTCAATTTCAATAAACTTTGCGCGATTATCAAAAAAAAAAGTTTCCCATTGTGTGGTGAAGGCACTAAAAATACTAGAAAATGCTCCTATAAAAGTCACACGGAGATTTTGGCTGGAAATATCGTGTCAACAGAATTCAGACTAGACTTATTGTTTCTTTGTAGCTTTTAGCCACGTAATTTCTTAGAGACAGGAAACGCAAAACTTTTTCTTTAACTCTCCCATTAGTTTATCGACGCATGCAAATATCATGTCAAATTACTTCCGCAGGCAGTTGCCTTATTTCATAGCACACACACAATTGTTAAGAATTGATAGATTTCTAGGAAGAAAATAAAATGTTTCAGCAAATTACACACACTGTTCTGCTAACCCTTTGATTTAATATTCGCTACATAGTAAAATCCCTAACAACATCAAAAGCCATTCCTAGCTGGTTACTTAATGCTATATGAAATTCATTTTGGTACTCGTTTGTGCTTGACTCTCAACTGACCGAGAAAATTCGTCTGTCGGATAGTAGCTAGATATTGATTAGAGACGTATAAACATATTATACAGGTGGGTCTGTGTGTGTGACTCAATTTTCAATTGACAAAACTCTGGGCGATATTCATCACTGGGAAAACCTACAACATCAATTTGCGCACGTAATTCTATAATGAAACTTTCAAGTTATTTTACATCGAGCATTATGTCCAAATGTTCTAATACATAGCTATGGTAGGTAATCTGAAAAAAGGCACAACATTGTTCAATCTCTGAAGAAAACTTGCGCATATTATAAGAAATAAATATAATTTTCTGAAAGCTGTCTGCGAATCTTGAGACTTTGTTCGTAACGATATAATATTTCCAGCGAAAAGAAGAAAGTTATCGTTGAAAATTCAAATGTCAAACTGTGCATTATTTATATTTTCAAGGTTACTTATTATTTAAATTGGATTTGATTTACTGCTGTGAGCTATTACATTTTTTTGTGCGTTTACATAATAATATTATTGTGTTTTGCATTATACTATACGTAGAATGTAGTTTTTGAGTGTGCGGCATGTATTGTGCTGGCATAATATATCCGCCAAAGGCCAAGAGACATTTACAGTGGGAGAGAATGTTGGAAGGACAATTGAGAGTGCATGTGGTAGTCGTGTGGTGCAGAGCGCTGGGAAGAATTTCAGATAAAAATGCTAAATAATAGAAAATTTGATTTATTTGTTTGAATGGAGAAGGAAATGAAATTGAGGGAAAGTGGAGAAAGGAAAAGGTGGTCACCCTCTTCTATTTCTCTGTGCGCATTCTTTATGTGTTTGTGCAAGGAGTATGTAGGACTCTTGTAAAAGAGTGCACTGTTGTGCATACACCACGCACTTATACGCTACACACACACACTTTCTGTATATTCATTCTAGAATTGCATCTGGCATTGTGTGTGATGTGATGTATACGTCGTGTGCAGTCAGAAAGAGAGTATTGGATATTATGTAAAAGTATAAGAGCGGAGTTTTTGTACGGATGAAGTGAGTGCAGTCAGATGAGACGATTGAGATGTTTTCCTAGTGAAATAACTACGCAAAGGATGTGGATATGGATGGGGGAGTTCTTTCTTACAGTCGGAATACGATTCCACAACGACTGGATGTATCCATTCACGTTATAGGAATATATTCCAAATGTATATAGGTACACAAGTAGTGTGGTGTACTAGAACTACATAGGAGTATCAACTCCCCGTGTGCCCCAAGATTGTTCCTATGAATTATTCAAAAAATCACGTCATTTTTCCTGCACGCTCTTTGCAATCAAATGTTAGGTAGGCAGCTTCTTATTGAATGCATTTGAATACACGAACAAGCAAAACAGCGTTGATCGCGTTGATCTCTACAAAAAATAAAATATACATGAAATCGTTTAAAAATATTTTCATATTATGTAGTTGTATTTACATTTCAACTTTTTGTGATAGACTCGGTTAAGAAATAATTTATTTGGAAACACTGAGAATAATGCTCTTGCAGAAATATTTTCTTTGTACATTAGAAAACGCATTTTCAAATGCTCAGAAATAATTATCAAGTGTCGCACGCATTGAATGCGTTTAAAAAGTAGGAAACTATGTATCAAAGTAATGAGTTGCTCGAGTAAAGATAGAGAATGTGGCTGTTTGAAATATTTTTATTATCATTTCCACTAGAATCTCTCCGTTACAGTCTAGTAAGTTAAAATAGCACGAGGAGCAGTAGTTTTTTTTGTAAAATTTGTAATGCAGTACAGTACAACTTTCAATGAAAGCTATATACGCACAGTAGATATAACATATAATTTAACTTGTGCTGGGGGAAAAGCTTCAGTGTGTGGAGAAACGGAGAAATATGCATTCAGTACATGCGGACTATTTAGCACGTACGTCTGTCTTTGTAAATTCATCATTCAAGCAGGGTACATGAAGTAAAGAGTAAGAAGTATGGAGAAAAGGGGCTAGTGCCTACTACAGTTACATAGATTAGAGAATGGCAAGCACAAACAGTAGTCGGCCCACTTTTCATCAGTTCAAATAAATAACTTGCATAATATTATACATTATATACTTTCTCTGCTAAAATCTACAGCACCGGACGAAAAAGAAATCACATTGCTTCTTGAAGGAATGAGAAATTTCGTTTCACTTGACTCTCTCAGAGACACACAACACGTTCATGCTACACGCACAGTTTGAGCTGATTGGGAGTCAAATCACCTCCGACTCCCAACCAACTGCAACTTCGCCACTCCACTTTTCTTTCCCCATTACTTCATGTACTCCTTTTCTCAGTCCTTATTTATTTATTCTACATTACCGTATTAGAAAAAATCATCAAAATTATTATTTAATGCCATATTAAAATAATAAAATAATAAAAAATCATTTCAAAATTTTGTTAAAATAAAAATGCAATGACTTTTGTAAAAATACGTTTAGCTACTAATGGTAATAATATTCGAAACTTTTTTGAATAACTTAACGTTAGCAGAAGAGAAAATCTTGATATTATAAACTGCAAGTGCAAAGTTTGTGCAGAAATTATGGAAAGAAGTGTGGATTTGCGGGGATGTGCTATATTTTATAGGGATATAGAAGTTCGGTCGGTTTTGGGAGGTGCGTGTCAAAGTAAATGGGATTTCCCAGAACACGTTTCTAATACACACAGGTCAATGGAGTCACTAAATATAATATAGGCCTATTAATTTGTGTTATTATAGGATCAAATAAAATTATTAGGACGACATTGAATTGAGCCTAAGGCTAAAATCATAATGTTATAGTAAGAACAACACACAATCATGAAATCCCCAGGTTTTTGGGATGACGGATTATCCAGAGTGGCAAAATGACAGACAGGCAGGGCAAAAAGGAGCACGAATGGCTCCGGTTTGCCAAACGGTGGACAAGTTGTATTTATTTAAATAAACACATGGCGAGTGCTTGCAGACTAATGAGTAGTGTACGGCAGTAACAGTAACACGAGAAAATAAAAGAATTGAGCAGATTGCCATTCAAAGCCCCTAATGAAACTAACACGGTAATCTAACGCCATTTGGATTTGTGCGGAATTGAATGGATTTGGATGAAGGGTGATAGACATCACAACACTGACAAATAGCAAATGGAGTTTTGCTCCTGTGTCAAAATCAAAAACTCACACTTAGCTCCATTTACTCATACACATTCTGTGTAGGTACAAAGGGACAGAGGAACAGGCCAAGTAAAACCAAAAGGCTGTAAAGTCAAGAAAACAGAACACCTCCGGGTAGAAAACGGATTCGGGTGGAACATGTAGCTCTACGTGTGTGGAGTAAAATTGCGCTTGGCCATATATATGCCGGCAATCATAGCAAAGGCAAGTCAAAGCTAGCTCTGCTACTGCGAATGGCTGATGATGATGATTATTGTCTAATTTCCTATTCAAGTGCGAATAGAGCCCTGGGGGTTCTGCCAGTTTTATATTGTCCGTTGATTTATGCAACTGACTGATGCCTGAATCAGATACACACAAAATGCTTAACATTATAATACTATGACCATGCCAATGTATTTAACTCCTGGTCGTATCCAGGAGTTAAACTACAACTCTAATCACAGTACACAGTCCAGAACACACTTATATTTACACAATATTAGTATGTACATCATTCCATGGAAAACAAATAAACCTGGCAGCTTTAATTTAGCAAAAGAGTTTTCTATATAAAATGTTGAGACTTCAAAATTCAGTTGGTGGCGCAATGTTTATATTTCATGTCAAGTGAGCAATTCTAAATTCTGTTATTGTGCAAATGAATTATAACAAGCCAATAATTATGCTGTTAGCTAATTGGGAATAGTAGTTACTTAATCAGAACTCTTTGTAAAGAAAGTATAGAGTTATGCAAAAGCAAAACAATGTTTTATACTATGTGCGTAAATGGAGTCATTTCAAAATGTTTGAGAACTATCCACAGAAATTGTATGAATGCCTATACAAATGAGTTTGCAATTGTAAATAGTTTACACAACTGAGCTTTACAACAACAAAACCGATTTATCTGTTCTAGTTCTTCACAACAATACCAGAACATTTTCCGGGAATTTTTTTCTAGCAGTAAATAAATCAATACGTTTTCACATGGTCATTTAGCAATTCATAAAGCAAACTTTGTCCACTTCTCTACCTGTTTCAACATTTGAACAATTTTTGGACATATTGGACTTGGTAGAAATGGGAATCTAGAAATGGGAATGAACTTTGTTGTAGAAAATGGTAGGGTGTATTGTGAGATTGTAACAGTATTTGAGTTAATAGATATAATGCAGCTCGTGTGTTCTGTTGTGAGTTCTGTCTTGTCGTGTAATGTTGACTCACTGTGAAGATGTGACTCGCATTTTGATTTGGACTTGAATTCAATTGAATTGGAGGAGAATACTGAGAAGACGACCTAAACAACCCAATTCCACGATGCTTTCACAAGTTGTGCTATTACTAAGGGGAAAATTCTCTCTCACAAAAACTACAATATAAGTACATGTAGTGAAAAGAGAGTGAGGGTTGCTGTTTCCTTCTTGCAGCAAACCAAGTGAAATAAATGGAACAGAATCCAGAAATTCCATTTGCTACTTAGAGCCCTTTTTCGTTTCATCCCTATAGAACATTCTTTAACGTGTTACTGTATAGGCTCCATATTTATTTAAGTAAACAAATTCTAAAAACCGTAATATCTTACGTAAATGTGTATGAGCAGGTTGTATTGTAATAGGGTACGCTACAATTTTTTCCAATAAAAGCACTTTCTGACCGGAAATGAATTTATCTTAATATTCTTTGTGAACCAAATTTTGTCAGTGTATTTCTCGAACGCAAAAAGAAAACTGAATTTACTAAAATGTTGCAACTGAATAATTTTTATGAATCTGGTTTTTTCTTCTGAATTTCACACATATTTTATCAAAGGTCAAGGTATAAAAACAGCAATGCATTACTAAGTGCATTAGTTCATTGTGAATTTTCATCTTCTATCAGCATGTATTCACCTTTGAGATTGAGTTGCGTGAGAAATAGCTGATTGCTTCCATAGGCTGGGGAGAGGTAATCGCTTTAAGTAAGCAGAGTCTCCTCCCCTTTCGTCCACAAAACACCCAAAAACAGTTACATTTGTCTCAATAGAATAGCGAACAGTAAAACATTTTCTTTCTTTGTATTTCAATGGGATCAATCTATTCTTTATAATTTTCACAAACGAACGAGTCCGAAATGTGTCAATAATGAAAATCGATATGGTTTACATTTATTTACTAAAACCTTGCTACAACACAGGCAGGGTGCTTAAAAATTGCAATTCAGACGAGTTTAAAGCGATTTCAAGAATTTGATGTCGGCGCTGCAACACATTTTATTTAGTAACATAAATCAAAATTGACTTAAAAACCTCAAATTAATCAGTTAATAAGAATTATCTCGTTAAAACAATTAAAAGAGCGCAGAGATATTTTTCTATTTTACTGTTCTCTGAAATCAGAATTGGAACAAAGAGTGCTATTGTTTGCTTTCACTTTGCTACCATAACTCCCTCTAAGAGTTTCATGTTTCAATGCATAAAATCAACTGCAGATTAAATAGAATCAATTATTTTTTCCCGTTCGTCATTTTTGATCCTTTCTAAATACAATTCAATCTTCCACGATCCTAAATATAGATACCTAAGTTACTATACTGAATTGTAATACCCTTTCAGTCTCCCTCGCAATAATGTCATTTTACTGCAGCTCTATGTAAAAAGAACCATTTCCTTTCCTCAATTGCTGTGAGTAAGCCACTGCCACAACAAAATTTCATGCTATCTACTAGTAGTATGTTAACTATTTCGAAATGGAGTTTATTACGTAAGTTATTAAACTCAAAATGGTTCCCTCCATTTTAAAGATTTGAATTGTAAATCATTTTGCCTTTTATGGAAAAATGTTTTATGGAGTTTCCGTAACAAGATTACACACTGTTAAAGATATTTGTGGAAGATTGAAATTGTGATATTATTTTGAATTTTACTGGAATTTGAGATGTGCATTCATGTTTGATAAATTGAGTGACAGCATTAACTTTTGAATTTGGTTTTGCATATCTGGTGCACACATCTGGTGCATTATTTACACGTGTCTGTGACAAGTGAAGATGATTATGTGTGTGAGTGTGATGCCGCCATGCATGCAATGAGTTTGCTGCGAGTAGAAGCAATTAAGGTATCTGAAATCCCTTGCTTATATAGGTATGGTATACTATCGCCACGAACTACATTAGAAGTTTATTGTATGTTTTGTGCTAATTGAGAGAGACAGAGAAAGACTTGGATCAAAAGCATTTCGTAGAGTGACGTACATTTACATTTGCTCAAGTAGTGCTCGACGAGAGTGTCGAGTGGCATGGGATGGCGTCAGCTAACTAAAAGGAGACGTGAACCCGCACACAGAATCCCAAATCAGTCGCAAGGAGACAAGACGACATAGTAAACACCAAACTTGGGAAAAAATATTATTATCGTGATCGCAAGCCAAGTTGCGTGCCAATTGGAAACGAATAGAGTCCCTGGCATATTAAAATGGCCACTTTGCAAACTTTCAGCTGTCTTTGTAAAACTCAAGTGCTTTTGCTGGAATCAGCCAAAATAATATTTCCCTAAAGTGATAGATACAAACATACAAGATTAAAGTCTCTGTCTTTAAACCTACTCGTTTGTTTATAAATTAGTACAACCAATGATAATGGTAAACTGAGTTATATCTGTATTTTCCAGTACTGCAGTAAAAAGTAGTACATTAAAAAGAATTTAGTTTTGAGCGGATTTTATTAGTAATGTTGCCATGCACTTTTCATTTTAGAGGTTAGCTAAAGTGTCAGCAGGTTATTTTGCGAAAGTAAATATTTTGTGCAAAATCCTGCGAGGCAGGCTGGTTAGATGCAATTGAAATAGAGTTGCGATGTTTACAGTGGGCTGCGTATTATTTTATTTGCACTGGCTACATTATGTAAGTGTGTGCATAGTCTAGCTTTGTAGCGAATTAAACACGTAGTCCTTCATGCATATATAGAGATAGTTTTACAATTAGTTATGTTAGTTGGTTGGGTTTTTGTAGTGCATTTGGAGTGGTGGAGTAGCAGAGCACTCAAGATTTGTGCAAACACTTGTCCCACTCTTCTCTAATGCACCTCTCCAAACTCTCCAGTCTGAAAGAACAACCAAACTGTCCAGTGCTCTTCTTGGGCATTCTGTCTCTGCCAAAGCAATTCACACACGAATAAACTGTCTAACTACATACTAGTCTTAATTTCATTTCATATACTAACAATAACTGCAAATATATTTTATACACTTTGTCAAAACTGGTTCAAACTTTTGGTTTGTGCAACTCTCCAGCACACTCCTTCAGCAAAGTACTTCAATGTCCAACTCATTGATGATAAAAGAAGAGATGGTCATAAGGAAACTTCAATGTAAACCTTCAAGCAAATGTTCAAGTATTAAAATAAAAGTTTCAAAAAATCACTTTAGAAATTGTAAACAATTATTCGCTCACGTTATGGCTATGCATGAATTGTAAGATTCGGGTATTTATACAAAAACTAATTGCGAACAAGCAATAAGTACACACTTATGTTTTCAGTACCGATACTTAACTGCCCTTATTTAAAAGTTGAGACAGAAAGTAAAAGTTTTCATTCTCTCAAAGCTTTGAGTGCAAAACTTTAGCATTCCCATTATATCTGCAGTTATTCGCATCTAAAATGAATTCGCAGTAATAATTAGGAATCTCATAATGAAATCTTATTATCTGAAATAGAAGTTATTCTTTACAACAGACCGTGTTAATACGACTCTAGCTAGGCTTATACTTTCTAATCTTACAGTTGTGAAGAAAAGTCAAAACTATTGAAGTAATGAATATATTTTGGAATGTTGTGTTAATAAGAGAAGAAAGAGAAAATGACTCGTTGCTAGATGATTCTTAAAGAAGTTGACATGGGATATTATGATTCAGAGGAAAAGCCAAGGAGCAACACAGTTTCATAAAAGCTTCATAATAATAAACCCCGAGGATTGAGAGAATGGGAATGGAGTGTCATGGGAAATATTTTCACAGTTTTATTGTTATCGTATAATAATCTTGCAGGGCCTCTCAGATGATATTTACGTCGCATAAGGCTAAATATACATCCGACAATCTTTCGTCTCGAGATTAGTCTATATAATATATAGGCGTAGCAGTAGATAAGATTTGTATGACGATTCCGTTTATAATGAACTCCTTCTTTATCCTCGCCTACTCTTCTTCACCCTGCCACACTATTCTCATTCAATGTACCCTTATGGGGAATTAATATCAGTTGTACATAAATATATGCCATTAACTTGAACGGCATTTATATCTTATCAAAACTCGTTGGCTATTTTACTATAAATACATGCTGCTTACGGAATAAACTGAAAAGCACGAACCAGTCTTTACATTTATGCATTTTAAATGGAAAGTATTCTGTCTGTATGAGTATATAAAAAGTGCAATGTGTAAGAAACATATAACTTGGGTGAAATTGTGTGTTTAAAGCTGCCAAGAAGAGCGAGGAGACTCTTAGTAGGCATTTCTTTGATACTTTCACTGCGTTTGAATATTTCTATTGTTTGTGTGCGTAGAAGAGCGTAAATATTTCGATGTGAAGAGTATAGGAGAGGAACCCCTGTGTAGGATTTGCTGTGCACAGGATAACTCGACAAGAGAATTATTAAAGGCAGGGAAAGAGAGATAATTCTCAGAGAGTCATTGCATTGCCATTGCCACAGGCACTACAAATGGCTTGAAAATATTTCCATGCCTTCATATTTATTCGTCTTACTCCCTTCCTTTGCTAAACTTTACTTCTTATCAGATTCCACTAATTCCACAATACGAATATCCTCTCCTCCTGCCTTTGCTAATCTGCCAATGAGTTTTTATGTATAGATACCTATAATTTACCCTATAGTTTTATCATACTTATATCCTAGTATATAGGAAACAACATGCAAATGTATTAGGTATGCATAATACTGACACAAATAATATCTATTAATATTGAAAATCATTTGAATGAAATTAGAAAATATTTTTATAAAGAGTTTATGCACTTAATAAGCAAGGAAGAAATATAATTGTCGTGGCAAAACTTTCAAATAAACAAGACACAATGTTTTTTTCATACAGTCGCATTTTTCATTAGGTATAAGTTAAGTATATTATTGGATTTTTGTGAGTTTTTGTGTGAGAGGAATGAGGAGTGAAGATGGAGAGAGGAAAGGTTGAAGAGTAAAGAGTGAAAAGTGAAGTCAGATGAGAGAGTGTAATTATTTTGATAGTTTTGGAAAGCAAGGCATGCAAAGTCATCCTCATCCATGGAGACAAAGAGATTGAAATATGAAATGAGATTTTTGTCTGTGTAAGTAAGTGGAGTTGATAAAAAGATATGAGAGAGACGAGGAGGAAGGAGGAGGAGAAGGACGCAGCCGACGACGACACTCCGACGACAAGGGTGTAGGAGTAGGGAGATAGGAAGAATAAATGTAAAAAGTAGAAAGTCTGGAGATGCGTTGGAAGGAGACGACGACGACGACTGTCGGTGGTGGTCCGTGTGTCTTGAGAGTGGTAGTGGCTGTGCGAGTGTTGTGGCAAGAGCGGGAGTCTGGGAGAAAGACGGGAGAGGAAGGAGAAATGGGAAGGATGAAATCTACAAAGGAAACGAAAACGACTTGACTTGACTCGACTCGTTACTTTTAATAAGACAAAGTTGTAATGTATGAGTCTGTTAGTTGTTTGCAAGATAAGATGAAATAAAGAAATGCTCAAGTTATTTCACGTGGGTAATATGAGATTTTATCGAGTGGAAGCATCTGTTCTCATCTCATCTCCGTTGTAGTCCTCTCCAGTCCAGTCCTTCTGCACTCTATATCAGCCTCAACAACGCACCATTCTTGTTTCCAGTGCTATATTATTATTAAGTAGCGTAAGCTACTTTAGAGAAAGACCAAAGCTGTCAGTCTGTCCGACAACACGATAACTTTAGAACGGATGGAGATATTTTGATCTAATTTAGTACACATGCTAGTGAGGACCTATGTGAGGTTAAGTTCGAAGATGGAATCAATCGGTCAACTCCTTCATGACATTTGACCTTCTTATGTAACTACTGTGTCAATGCAGACTTAAATACCCAAAGGAATTTTAAACATTGCGAATTATAATTTCGTTTCCATGTAAAACCCGTCAACTTTTTAATTTCAAAATTAAAAAAAATGAGAATCGATGTTTTTCAATACATGTAGTTAGTTTAGTTATATTGCAAACATGATTTATTTTATTAGTCTTTGCTGAGTTAAAAACGCAATGAAAGCACTATACATTCTGACTATTTCTGTCTGTCTTTGTATCATATAATTCGATATCTTGCGACAAATCAACTTAATTCGTTCAAAGTGTATCAAAAGAGTTGACAACAACAATTGACGACTCATTTGACAATAACAGTTGGCAAATCGGTTGACAACAGTAAACAACTTTTAGGTGACATAGGTAATGGTGTATCTTACGCTACTTTATTACAACCGTTTTGAATGGTTTATTATGTATACACTTACATACGTATTATCCAGCATCCGTGGAAACACTGCTCTTTTCTCCTAACTTTATGGAATATAAGAGCAAATGGAAACAGAGTCCCGAAGAATTCCTTTCATTTGGTATAAATTCATGTTGATATACACATAGAAACTAATGGTTGCATATTATTCTACAGAGAAGTAGTACGTATGTAGTAGTGGCATTTGCAGATGCATTGCATTGCAGGAGGATAATATGGAAGGAGTGTGGAAATAGAGCAGAGAATAAGAAGACAGTGTATTATTATATGGAGGAACGGAGCTCTGAAGTCAAGGAAGGCAGGGCAGGGAAAAGGAACGCATTATTGGGAAGGCAGTCGAGTTGAATTAAATAAAGGCAAGCAAAAAAGTACAACTCTGTGCAGAGTTTTTCTGCTGACTGCACGAGAAAACTAAAAGACAACTCTTACTAGTTACTGGGAGTAATAGTGAACTGTATTGACTCTTGCTAAGGGAAACAAAAGGAACAGTGAACTAAACACAAGTATTATACACAAGAGCCTTATCTCATATAAAGTGGAACTGGAAAGTACAATGCTCGTAGTTAGTGGAGAAAGGTTTGCCTTTCATTTGGATTCATTTGTGTTGGGCTCAACGGGAATTTCCTTGTTGGGGTGCAATGTGCGATGTGCAAAGCTTCTCTGCAATATACTCATTTACTCTTTCATAGAAACAAAAACCAAAACCAGAACAAAGACGGCTACAAATATCTGTGCATGACCTCCTTGCAATACGCGGACCTAAATCTACTACTTCGCTTATATTTCCTATTTACTTTGAATTTGTCCATTCCAATCGCTCTCTTTCTCTCTCAAGCTACTTAGAACAGAAAATCATTACAACACTAATCCCACTAATCTAATACAAGAAATACACACTGGCAACCTCTCACTCTATATAGACTCTCTTGCTGTTCCATGAAGTCACTATTAAATCATTAAAATTTCCTAACAATTTCATCCAAACTATGTTCCCACACTTTCTTAGAAGTGTCAATTTTGCCTACACAAGTTTATCAGGAATCATGTACTGAAGTTAACGACTACAACCTACATAGAATGCAGGGAGTTGTTCGTTGTAACATATTATAACTATTCTAAGAAAGGAAACTGTCATAAATTATTATACTTTGAGGAACATCACTATTTCTAACTGAAAATTAAATTCAAGCAACTTTGGAAACGAAATTCGCAAATATTTTCAAACATTTGGAAAAATGAATGAATTAATCTTTGGAACAAATGAAATTTTATTATTGCTCTGAAAAAGCTAAAACAATGAATAATTTTAGATTTTTTACTTTTACTTGCATATGAAATTGTGGAAAGCATAAAATGAAATGTTTGAAATGTATTTTATTTGTGAAAAGCAATAAAAAAACACTAGAACAAACATCGCATTCCCCCAAAAGCAAGAGTTATACATATAAAAAGGTATGTAGATATATTACTATCTACTGACTACTTCGTTCGGAAAAAAGTAGAATACAAATTATTATTTTCCATTGTAAATTTTTGCACTGTGGTAAATGTCAAGTGTTTGATAGTTTTAGAGGCAGCTTGACACTTTAACACTTCACTATTGCGCTTTTGATCCCTACTCGATGATCCCGTCATCTCCGAAATTCTTTACGAGAATCGATTAACGGACGAGTAGAAAATCTGTACAGTCAAAGCCGCCGAAAACCAACAAAATGATTGTGATTCCAAAGATATAAACTTTTTTATTGTTTGTTTCGTGGTGGCATAGAATGTCATGTAAATCTGGAATGCTCCACTATCTGTGTACTCATTTCAACCCAGACATACTATATTTACAGTAGCTGTACAAAAATTGTTAGTGTAGATTTGGTATGTGTAAATAAATCTTCAGTTGCTAACAATAACTCCCACACAGCATCTATCACAATTTTTTGCTCGAGGATGTAATAAGAATAGAAACAAAATATTGTTTTACAATCGAAGGAGAAAACGTGATTTTGAATTTATGCCATCAAACGGGACAAAGTTTGCATTTCTCAGACTTTTTTGCAATTTATTGTTGATAGTGCACAATATACAGTTGCAAAAACACATTAAATTGAAATGGAGTTTGTGAATGAATATGCTGGTACGTTTTCATGTTGCAAATCGAAAATGTCAATAAATATCTTGTTATTCTATTGGTGCGTGAAAAGAGTAACGTCATGAAAACTGAATTCCTTATTACTTTCTCTCACTTAAATGAACAAGCAATGAGAAAATAGAGCAAATCCCTTTTGTAGAAGCCTACTGATATCATTTACGATATCCTCCGCTGAATTTTTCAGTTTCTTTTTACTTTTGAAGATGCTACATGCACCCTCCGCACATTGAATGAAGTATTTCAGGATTGTGATGGTAGAGTTGTGCTCAGCTGAAAATAATACGACGAATTGAAAATGTACGATGTCTACCTTCAGATATGCTTGGGTCATCACATCTGTTAATAAAGTATTAAAATAGAGACAGGGACATTGCCTCGGGTTAATTTACTTGAAATGTACTACAGAAGATTTTGTTCCTGTACGAGTGTTCCTTCACAGTCCCACCACCGCCAGTATCAGTACCACTGTAGTCCGTGCGTTGCATTTTTTTAAATGTCATCGCACTAACGTCGTTTTTGAGGCAATTTAATTTGATATTTTGCCGAGAAGACAAAACTGGGGTAGCTGTTCACTACTTCTGTATTACTGCCCCTATAGACTACTCCTAGTACAATTACAAAACTATCTCTCTGGCTCTGCCTTCTTGCTACTTTCACAATTTGATTTCCCTTTGCGGCAAAAAGGCAACTGTGAGAGATGTAGTAGCTGTAGTATTTCACCGAATGGTTTCCTTGCCTTCTTCCATAGAAGAAAATTGTGAGAGTGAATTTAATGCCACAGCAGCACGTGTCTTTAAGTACGCATTATATTATCAAAGAAAATGCCCGATGCAATTCAGAACACTTTTTCCTGTTTTTCTTGGCAAAGAAAAAACTTATTTTGTTATGCTTTGTGATACAGTTCAACGGAAATGTGCGTCTTCCTTGTACACAACATCCTTGAAGTGCAACTGTACACGTATAATATATCAATAAATATGCTACATAATGTCCAACATAAAAAACTACGAGACATTTTTTCATTCGTCCTTGGTAACTTCGGTTTTATGGCAACACAGACTAATTTTATCTGTAGTACATAGAGTGCATGTAATTACAAACAAGTAAGGCGTCCAATGAGTAATATCGGACGATCTTAAAACAAGGGGAAATGCAAAATTCATATCTTATATAGTAACTCATTGGCCTTTCTTCACGGTCATAGCAAATGATAATATTATGTACATAGAAGAACAGGAAGCGAAGCACCAGCTACTTGCATACCCTCTGGTACAAATTGTTACGTGTTTGCCATAGTTATGCAATTTTATATTATCATATTTTATTTATTCCAATGGTAATAATATTATTATGTTGGAGGCCTTCGTTTTCTTCGATGCACACTACTGCATCCAGTTGCTATAAAGATTTTATTGTCAGTGCATCATATCTGAGTCCACGAAAAAAAGAGAGTGAACTTGTGTCTAAATCTTTGCTTTCACTTGAGTCTTTAGCTTATTTTAACATTGGTCTCAATAAAAGTCATCCGATGCACCCGCACACTAACCAACTTCCGTGTTTCAGAATTCGAAGACAAGAGAGTCTCTCATCGTCTCCCACTATTTTCGACTGCTGAGCAAAAATGAATGTTATCCAACCGCTGCCGTTATTCCCCCACTCCCGCATCTTCATAATTTTCTCATGTGGCTCTTCGTTCGGCTCCACCATCACAAAGAAAAACTACAACCAAAGTACAAAAACTGAAAAAGATACGAAGCAACTCCACACAACTAATTGTAACCAACAAATTTTCTAGCTAACAGTTAGAAACACACAACTCTCTCAAACCTTCACTTTAACTTCGAGAAAAAAGGGCTAAAGTTTCTGTACTTTTACTCTATGGCTGCAGAAATTTCTCTTTGACTGGACTAAATAAATGCAACAATTTTCTTGTTTCT
The DNA here is from genome assembly GCA_019776165.1 of Pogonognathellus flavescens. NCBI lineage: Eukaryota > Metazoa > Arthropoda > Collembola > Entomobryomorpha > Tomoceridae > Pogonognathellus > Pogonognathellus flavescens. The sequence goes on from JABASD010002802.1 coordinate 23,644, forward strand.
GTAAAAAATGTGCAGTGGAGGATTTATTGGAGAGCCGAGATAGGAAATACCCTAAAGAAGATTTACAAGTGAAAATATAAGTATATAGTACTTAGATTTATTTTCCACAAGCAATGGCGTATTTAAGTAGATCTACGATTTTCGTGTAAGTATAAGAAATCAGGGTTGGCATGGTGTTAATACCACCCTGACACAAACTGGTATAAACCATGGTATTAACCGTCCGACCAAAATGGGTGCCGCATAA
>JABASD010002803.1:0-23889 GCA_019776165.1 Pogonognathellus flavescens
TGAGGTCTAAAACAAGTAACACTAATCAAATTTGTAGCTGAGAAGTTGCTTTAAATGATACGCATAATAAAATGGTATGATATCTTTTGGTATAATAAATAAAAATGTTCCAAACTCAAATGGCCCAACCGACACGACTCTCCCCTACACTTTACACTACTAGTACTGATCTTCCGTTACAAAGAGGCTAAAATACTGCTCACACAATAATATTTAATATTGTGCGATAATATTGCAAGCACTACAATGACAACCTAAGAAATTAGTAAGACATCTAACTAACGCATGTGTTGTTGGCTCATTAGAATATTTTATTGTGTATAGTGAGTGGGTACTCCCGAAGACTCCCGATTATCCTGGAAATCTTATTGCAAATGACTCTTACTAGTTCTAAGATCCTCAGGGTCTACTCTAACAGATGATGCACTTCCAATTCTTTTAAGCAACGATTTCCGGCTTGATGTGTAACAGTCAATGGTCGACAGTGAGAGCGAATAAGAAATTGGGGCTGTTCATTCTGTTTGTTGTTTCAGACAGTTGTGGTTGTGACCATTTTGTGTGCGACTGCATCGGTGTAAAAAATGTAAAAAAATCGGTGAGTTGCGTTATCATTAGAATTTTGTTACCTTTGACCTTTATGAATTGTTTTCACTGAAATTGTCCACTTGAATGCCGTAATGAATTGACAATGTCCATTTTTTTATTTTTTAATAACAGCAAGTGGCATAGTCAGAATCAACATCCACTCAATATCCCTCAATATGAATCCACTATTATTATAGACATATAGAGCAAAGCAGGGGAGGTGGAAAGTGGAGAAAGAATGGAGAGAAAATAGCGAAAGAAGAGACAAGATTTAGCCGTTGATGGTTGAAGCGTTTGGAGTGGAGGAGAAAGGGAGGTTAAAAGTAAAAGATAACGTGGAGGGAAAGGTGATAAGGGAATTGCCTTTAGTAAGTAAAGTAGTAAGTTAATTTAGAGTTAGAAACGGAATAAAATAAAGTCATTATTTCAACAGGGACTCGTTCTGCTCCACTCCGTTCATTCATTCCATTCCACTTCTTCACTTGACTCTTCTGCTCCCCCATTAATTTGCATTCTATTTGCTTTCTTTCCTTCCTCCACGACCATTCTGCATGTCAGTCTATCACCCCAATTCTATTAGCTCCAAATTATATCTCTAACACATATTCTGCCACGCTTTAATTGTGCGTTGCCTATACTTTCACTCTTCTCCCGCTATTCGCCCAATATCAAAAGAATTCTTCCACTCTTTATTTTCACTCATTGTACACACTCCCTACTTATAGTGTAGCTATCTTAAGTACATACCCTTTCTCACCAATTTCTCAAAACTTTCTTTCTCTTTCTTTCCTTGCTATACGGCAGGCCCAAATCAAATCAACCGTTTTTGAATGTGCCTTACACATCTCAATTCACTACACTACACGAGGGCAAAGTCAAAGTTAACTGCTGCGTTAAATGGCAATTCAGATGTCTACATTCATATCGTTCAATTCTATGCACATATACAACTAAAGCCATAATGCATGTAGGTATTTATTGCTGTGTATAATCATTGCCAGTGCATGTAGCCAAATAATTGCAAATAAATATATACGCATTTTAATACGGCACCCTTACCTGACTTGATAATGTCACACGCATGATATGCGTTATATACTCGGTTATGCTATTTAAGAAAATAATCTGAATATAATCTACTGTAATTTAACAATAAGATAAGCGTTTTGCTTCTGCTCTAAAAAATTAGAGGAAGGCATCATTTTTTTCTACATCAAATAAATCCAAGTAGAAAGCGTGAATAAACGAAACTTTGCCCACAAAATACTGTCAAAATGTTTTTCGATATTATATTCAGGCTTCGGGAAGTTTTCTGTGTCGGTTATGATGTTGTGCGAGTTGGGCTTGGTCTTTTTCTGGAATCAGAGAATCTAAACTGTTTTACAAATGGAATGAATAAAAGTCATTGAGTCGGCTGTAGCAGTAATAGGAGTAGAGTGTCAGCAGTTAATTAACCTCTAAAGAACGCATTTTACTTGTGTTCTTCTCCGTTTTTCATTCGTTTTCACTTTTATGGTTAGTACTTGAGTACTGGCTGTGAAGGAGAACCGTATAATATATATATTATTGCAACTTGGTAAGCTAGTGTAGCTCCTAATGCATCTCTCTTACTCCCTCTTCCCCCTCCATCCATTTGGCTTGTCTGACAGGAAAAGACCAAAATTTCCCAACACATTTCTATGCAATTCTTCGCCACAAGATCCTCCTTGCACCACTCACTTCAGATCACATCTTCACTTTCTTCAAGAAGTTAATCTTATGCTGCACATTAATGTGTAGCACAACTAAACATTACCGAGTTAATGGCAGGGTAAAATTGGCAAAACTACATTCGGGAACATTGGTAATACCACCTACCCACTTGAAAAAATAAAGCACTCCCGGGTTATGCAATGGTGCAGCTATAGCCAGGAGGAGGGAAGGGAAAGCTTAAAGAAAGGAAAAATGCCATGTCTGAACTTCAATTAAGACAAAACTTTATTAAAAGAAACATGGTCTTAATGGCGAGAGAAATGTTTTAGTGGGAGAAAAGTCTGAAGCTGAATTAATCTTTATTAACAGAAGATACAGCATCCCCACTCTCCTCAATTCATTAATATTGAGGAAGCGTACAATTAGATTCATCTATAAAACTTGATTAAAAAGGCGCTTTCCAAATCTCCGAGTCTTCGGCACTCAGAAGTGCAAACTTGTTTTATTGTCTCGTACAGGCCAAGCAGCACGCTTGTTAGCAGACTATTTTCTTCCCCTTAATATCCCACTTACAGTTGTACATTAGGTAAGAAGATAACAATAAAATATTAACTACAAAAAATTATCTACTCCTCTTTGCTGCCCCTGCTCAACATCCATAGCTTGTATCCATTAATTAGCGTATTAAAAATATCTAATTAAGTTTCTTTTTGTAAATCTAACAGCTTGTTTGTGTTTATAAATGATGGTGAAAGTTTTCAGTGCTGTAAACGCCAATTTAAGCACAAAATGTTGGATTTAAGTCAGCTTTTCGCCTATGCTTTCTCCGATATCCAAATAGACTTCAGCCGCCAGTTTCCGTTTTAAGTTGTTTGGCATGACTATTGGCTTTGGCTTGGCAAAAGAAATCAAAATATTGTATTCAAATGAAAACATTGTATATAGCATATATCATTATTATGTGTATATAAATGTCCACTGTGCATTCAATGTCGCGGAAGCACACAGACAACATACTGTAGGTAACTATATACCTATAATTCCTTCTGTGATATTCAGACCTATCTTGTCGTAAATCTGAAACTGTCATTTTTAATATGAGAAGAAGAAATCTTCCTTTCTTTCTCAACTCAAGTTCAATTCAGCTCAATCTGTTTGCTCTACTCAAACCTCCGAGTGTATTTGGATCTATCAAAAATCTGTCAAACTTTCTCTATCAAACTTTGTCTTTCAAACAAACATATCTACACTTAGAGAAATAAAATGTCAATTTTTGTTCTAATCGTTGTGTTGTCTCTAAAATGTGAGGTTTTGGACATCAGAATTCTCTTCGATACTTACGGTACAGTACAAATGCATAGCGTTCATTGCATATTTTTATTTGTTATATTCTTGCTGTTGATTCATATTATGTGTAGTGTGTACCCAACTAAATGGTAGCATACTCATGTTTTATTATCTGTATTGAAATCTAAAGATTCGCCTAAAGTTCATCTGTGCAGAATTAACATTTTGTGTCAAAGTGCTTGAGTAATCGACAAGTTAAAAATGGATTTGAAATTATTGGAACCTAAGCTCTGAAGTGTTAAGATTTTAAATGTAAATATATCATGCATGTCGTATTAAATCTGTGTTAAGATGTTGTCATTCACATTCAGAAAAGCAATTTCGAACATTTTGACCCTAATTTTGGTAAGTTGCACAGCAGTAGGTAAAACATTAAAATACTACGCACGCAAGTTTGAAAGGAATTTCGTTTTTACTGAAATTATACTTAAGATTTGAGAGGCATAACATAACTGTGACGTTGTAAGTGAATAAGACTACGCGGAGAAAGCTGGGGAGACGGCGAAGGCGACTGATAAGACTAAAGTGTCAGTTGAGTGGAGATACTGGAGGAAGGAGACAGATGACAAATGATAAATTGCCTTTCCATCTGTGCTGCATTATACGCTGCGTTATTCACTTCACTGTGCAAAGTAAACACTTGACATTGACAGCGTTTCTAATTCCCAACCCGTCCAACAGCTCCAACACATCAAATTACAAATAAATCTACTTTGCTTACGTAGATGTCTGAAACAGGAGCAACACAAGCAGAGCACAAGTATCTCTAACTTACTTTAAATAAAGTCAACAGGAAAGAAATGAAAAGACAAAAGCCGTCAGTTGGGATGCTGCAAACCGAATTAGTGCTTGGCCTTTGTGCTTGTGAAATTCTGAATCCTCTCCAGCTCCTCTGACCTCCTCCAGTCTCCCACCCAGTCCTCTTAGGCCTCTTACCACACCAAATCACATTTAACTTTCATTTGCATACGTGATTATGTGTGTGCCCTACATCTACCACCATCATTCAAAGTCTACTCTATTTATCCAACGACTCCAATAAGGCTCCTCCACTCTCCACTACTACACACGAAAACGCCCGTAAACTCCATCATTCAACTGTTTAGCTGTTTGCCCATTTTTGTTATTATAATTCCTGCTTGTGTGTATTTTAGTCTATTCCATTATTGCATTCGCAAGTCGTAACATTTCTTTCCGCCACTAAACTATACTTTTGTTTGGAGCAACACTCTTCCTTTCCAAAGTATTAAGTAGGAAGTGGAAGAAGCACTACATTAGTAACAGTATTACTCATTCATATACTCACACACCATTAAACTGGTCAAAAATAAAACGAAAGAAACGGTAGACAAACCCAAATTTTTGTCTGCATTTCTTTTGCATACTGTAAAAACATATTCAGCTTTATGTTAATAGAACTGAGTCTGCCAGTACATCATTTTTATTTTATAAGCAGGCCCAGCGACACAGTACACAAGACAATATATAAATAGTTTTACTATATCTAAACAAGAGCATCCACTCCAATTTTAGTAAAACAAAAACAATAATAAATCTTTAAAACATGGGAAATAAAAAACAAAGACTAACTGCCCAAAAGTGAGATTTGATTTTTTAATGGAACATAAATATACCCACATACATAATACATCGCAACAAATTACATTAGTATTTAAAGGACTACTGTTTCTAAGAATTGATTCATACTTCATGAAGCTTCATCATTCTGCATTATAAGAGCAGAGGTAAGACCTCTTACTGTCTTCAGTCTTACTCGTTGCACTAACAGAATAGACATATGAATTTGTTTGTACTATCATTGTCATTACACTTGTAGTATTTACACCAATAATATATTAATTATATTACTTTCTCACTTATACCACACATAACCAAATCGCACGAATCATCAGAACCTTAAAGGAAGAAAAAAGAATAAGACTTTCCTGTTGCTATATATTATATTATAATATTATACACATTATATTATAATGTATAGCTCGTATACCTACGCTTCTTGTTTTTGTGAGTGATATTTATATAGATAAGAAAAGTCGTGTACTTATGATGTGCGCTTTAATACAATGTGTTACAATAGCTGTACAGTAGAAATTGCATCTATAGAGAGAGAGTTTTGTAGAGATGAACTATAAATATAGCTAAAAGACGACAAGATTTTGGCTCTCATTCTTTCGTGTTCACAAGTTCTTATACTCTCACATTACAACAATATAGCCAGAACCATAACTGTGTAACAACTTTCACATCGTCAATCTCTCCGCATAGCACAAAACAGTGCTAGCTCCTACAACTAAACAAAGTGAAGTAATGATAATGGTCTTTATCTTCTTCTGTTGCTGCACATCACACAGTCACCCACAATACACTCCTCTGTAGCAGTCTCCTTACCATAATGTGCTTTATGTCCGTTGTAGTCGTGGCGGTGGTATGTGGCGTGTGCTATAGCACTGCTGTGTGCACGCCATTACATCTGATCCTCTTGTTGTAAAACAGTGGGGAGCTTTGGATTCGTTTCCTGCAGAGATCGCTTCGTTATTATGCTGCGAAGATTTTGTCAGTCCGCTCGCTCTTCGTCCATTCGTTCACCACTAGCCAGACTCCAAAAAGATTCCTAACTAACGTAACGATGCTTTCTCCAAGTGAAAGAGTGGAAGAAAGAAAGAGAGAAGGTAATGTGCAAGACTTTGTGTGCTGTCATATGTATCTGCTCATAGATCTATATAGAACTAGATCATACAAGATGGAAAATAAAGACAAGTGTAGTTGAGAGTTGAATGAAGGCAGTCTGAAATTTATTGCCAATGAAAAAATGGTCCAGAGTATCTCAAAGTTATTCTGCAGAGGACAATAGACGAGCAGCCTTTGGACTGCAGTGGGTGCATGTGGATGGCGGTGTGTTGCTTATGACATTTTGGATGAAGGGAGAAGGCGATATTATATAATATGTGCAATATTGAAGTGGCTGGATGAATCGGGTGAGCTAGCACGCTGATTTGATGGATTCCGCCGAGATTTATTGGCGGCCAAGCAACGGCATCACAATCAGAGCGAACCGAGAGACAACTGTGATGTGCCAAAAAAAGAAAGTTGGGTTAGGAGGAAGGACGACGACGGCATTGCTTTTCTTGCCTTGCATTAAGAATTGCAATCGAAATCTATCGAAATGGAAACCACGGGATGTTTGAGTTTCAGTTGGATTTAGATGGACCTCTGCTGGAAACTGCTCTTCGGTCCTTTCTCTGCCTGACGTGTCATCCAAACCATGTGAGCCTGTCTTGTAACTAGGTGCAAGCACCCGTGCTCCACTTGGCTTTTTCGGGCAACACCAGCTACGTGCATCATGGGTCTCCAGAGTCTTTCGCAACACACACGCACTATATGCTCTTCCTTTTTACTTACTTAACTGACTGACCCACATTCCTCACTGGGTTGAATTTCGATCAGTCGACCGAAACTATACCCTTGCGTTTCCCCAGCTTCATTCTCTCCATTCCAATCCGCTCCACTTTCTCCTTTTCCTTTCTCAAATGCCATCAGTCACTTCCAGGAAATCACAGAATTGGAGTGAAAAAATTTGAGTAGATGTCAATCATTCTCAGTCAAAAAGACACAGCTGAAGGTCTCAACTGCTTACGTTTACTGCAACTACCAAATGGAAGCGCAAATGAAAACTAAACTGAGGAAATAAAACAGAAAGAAATTGCAGCTTTGCTCCGAATGTGTTTTTATCAGTTTGGAGATTTTTGTGTTCTTCCTTCTCCTGAAGTTAGTTGTGAAAGGTAAGTTTTGCTCTTCTCACTTCCATGGTTCGTTCCATGTATAATTCTCGTTTATGCTACCCATTAATTCATGTCCATAGTTCATTCAGTTAGTCCTTCAAATGTAAAGACAGGAGTGAATAAAGACAATTAAGCGATGTATACAGTAGCTGTGTGTACCCGGAAGTTACCGACAGGTACGCAATAAAAGGTAATCGCAGGGTGCTTTCGTGGTTGCATTCAGTTATTTCTATTACTCCTTTGAGCAGCAGCTGTGGTAAAAAATGAGGACAGCGACCTGATGGAGAATTGACGGTAGACCTCGGGCAAACCGTGCCATACACATTGACGTATAAAATTATACTACTCAATGTCTCAACTAACTATGGAACCAGAATACAGAACCTTGAAAATACCGACTTGGGGTATTGGGTGCTTCCTACGATTATTGTATGCACATTATTGTATCACATCCATGTACAGTGCAGTGTATTAAAATAAACTTTCAATATTGTAAATTGATTCTACTGGAGAGTACTTGAAGTATACAGTTCAGTTGCCTTTCAGAAACCGATATCGTTCATGCGTATGAATGACCTACAACACAAAAGCTTCCTTACAGTTTCAGGAATTGGAGTAAGAGGAAGAATGGACTTTGAAAATGCGAGTGGAGGAGCATTGGTTGGGAAGAATCTGTTTTGTGTGATGTGGTGGTGTAAGGTTAGTTGACTGTACAATATGCAACAGAAGCCTTTGAACGAAACGATTTCTCTTAATTTAGCGAAGCAAATCGACAAAATGTCTGCCATTATGTGCAGAGCAGAAGATCATTTATTATTCCCAACCCAAGAGGACAGACACAGACTACAACTCACTCAGATGCTTTCTTCCATGCACCACTGCAAACGTTTACAGCTCGGCTGTGTGAGATTTTGTCTGCTGCTGCTTCAATGCACAGAATCAATTGTGTGTATTGTAAATATATTCTCAGGCAAAAGGCAACTACTCCTCCAACTTCTTCGGTTTCGTTCATATTATTGTCTTTTGTGTTTTATGGTTGATGTATTGACTTGGCTTGACAATAATAATGCCATATAATACATGCCACTACATTTAGCAACCTAACCAAAACGAAAGCAATTGGATCGTTTAGTTATTGGTTTGCTGGATTGCTCGTTAAATGTTCCTTGAAGGTTTACCATTTCGTTTTATGACAACCAGGTCGTAGCAACCATTCGTCAGTCATTTATTACGGACTGTACGAGAGTTATATCGATAGTTATATAACTATACAACTCATACAGTGATGGATATGACCACACTCCTTCTGATTTGGTAATTGTTGTTGTTGCAGTATGGGAGTTGTAATTGTAGGCTTAATTGTTGTCATATTATAACGACTTTGGACAAACGCAGTAAACTCACCTTGCAGTTGCAAAGAGGACTCCTCTTACTGCCACATTGAAAAGTTACATGACCACAACGAAACTTTCTTCATGATAAAGCAATTCACGCAAGTTCCTATTTTATGTCATGAATTTCTCTTTACTTTAACAGTAAATAGTTTTGATTACGTGCAGTGTATTCGTTCATTGTCAGTTTTTCTATTTTTATTTGTACTATGAGTAGCACACGTTTCACTGAGGACAGTTTATACTGCAGATAACTGTGGGGAACAAAGAGAGAAGTGAGAAAGTGGAGCCAAGATGAACATATTTCATTTTATGTGTCGATTGTCGACTGTCCAACCCTCGCTTCAATAGGCTGCAAATAAATGGTCTCTAACGGTCTGCTGTGTGGGGTAGTAAATTGTCATCGGAGAGTTTCTTTCCTTTTCAGCTGTAGTTAGATATTTATTTATAGTACACACATTTAGTGGCATAGCGCACACAGAACACAGAAGAGCGATGGGATTCTGGTTGACTTCAGTCGAGTAATCAGAGTTGTTCCAGAGTAGTACCTTACGCCTTTGACGTGGAGGAAATCCAAAAAAGCTGAGTTTGACAGCAAAGTGTAATCATGTTATTTCCATCACCACATTTGCCGTTTACGCTCTTCAATTACCAACGTTTACATTATTACTCGGAATGCCTGAATTACAACGTTCCATTTGTACTCGAATAATAAAATGGATATTTCAAGTTAAGCGGAACACTCTTACTTGTTTTTACGACAACACAATCCATGCACTGACGTGTGTAAAATGCAATTGTCCTAACTACACGTTCTCTCATGATATAATCACTAATATCAGTTTCACGGCTTTCTACTGAGGTTTGTTTCCGCCCTTTCCGCTATACCAATAACACAAAACAACTCTGTAAAACAAATTGATGTTTAATGTAACCAAAAATAAATATCACCCAGCCAGAGCATGCAGGAAATAGTGCCGTAGTTTTGTTCCAGCAGAATCTAAATTGCTTTCACTCATTTAACAGGGTGTCGTCTCAATGTAATAATATTAATATTTCAATTACTATTAAATGTGACACTGACACATTTCCTTCTCATTATGTTACAACCAGAAGAGTATTATAGTAGTACTTACTACGATTATAATGATTTAGTCAATTAAAACAATTACACAGCACACTTCTATTAATGAGTGTGAGTAATTCTGTCCATGTACTTCGTATTCCGTTCAATTTGAGTGACTGAAACTCAAAGTGTAAAGTTAATTGAAATGGCATTTACAGTATCTTGACAAAGGCAACAAAGTTTAGATAAAGCGTACCTATTTTTTTTAGCATTTCATCTGAACTACGTCTATATGCTCTATAATCTTCTGCATTGTAAGAACGAAGAAAAATTCACAAGGAACGTATTGGCTATGTGCTGATGCATGGATAAAAAGCAAACTATCTCTAATAGTACAAAATGGCCAAGTTACAAATATATCATTTATTATATGTATATAGGTACGTGTAATATTTGTACGAGGCAAAGGAATTCCAGTTGATTTACGAGTTCTTAAAGTACACGTCCTAACTTGCACTTTTGTACTCTCTGTGTGTCCTCCTTGCATGAGACTGGCTGGACTCGCTGGACTGAGCTTTAGCTGATTTTGCTTTACTTGTCTCTTCAGCTGGACTTTATATTTGGCGTTGTCTTCGATAAAGAAATTCTTCGTGGATTCCTCCACACTGAAACAGCTCCTCTGGCACTCGAGTGGTGAAAGTGATTGTCGCAAATCACAGTGCGTTCTATAATCTGTGTGCGAAACAAATGTTCTCAGCTTGGACATAATACGATGACAGCAGTTACAGTCCCGTTACGCACCACAAGTGATTCGGTTTCATTTGACATACGGGCAAATTACAAAAGACTGCTACAAGAACAATACACACATTACAAAACAAAACCGGAGAGGATAACCCAAAGATGGGCAAAATAAAAGAGAATTCCCTACTCAAATGCTGCACAGACAGTTGTTTTTTGCGATTGCGACACTCTGACTATAATGATGGCTATCAACGGACATTTTATGTCTTTCGATTTACAACCCAACCACGTTGAAATGATACGTCATAAATATTTGTGAACTTTAATTTGTTTTATCATTTACACAAAAGTTATAATCAGATAAGCACGAGCTTATCTCAGTCAAGCAAACACGAGATTTATGTCGAAAGGAGAAAAAGTTTTTCAGCACGTGAGTAAAGTTGGCATTTAAGTACCTAAATAGTACCAATATTTAGTAAGACACATAATGTAATGTAAAATTTGTGTATAGAATTATGTTGTAGGTAAAAAATATGTGTAGATATCTTATTAAATCCATACAAAACTAGCTGTACATAATATGGGTACCTATATAACGTAATCAACCATTTGCAACTGTAAAAGAAGCATCTCATTGAACACGGTGTTGTGACCTTCGACACGATAACATGAATTGTGACATCAACACGTCAATTGTAACCGTGTGTTAGTAACAGTATAACCAACATCGCCAACATGATTAAACACTCCCAATTCAAAAGTTGGCGACCTTCGCTTTCAAACATAAGCAAGCATTTAAAATGCAGTGTACTGTTCAGGCTGTAGTGACACAGTAGTCAGTAGTCACTCTAAAGAGTCACTGGTCATGAAGGAGTTAACCGATTGACACCATCTTAGAACTTATAGCCTTCCAATCAACCTCTATATTACGTTTCTAAGTTGGAAGCTTTTATCCGTTTTTGAATTATCCTGCATTACAGACGGACAGTCAGACGGACACATAGCCTATTCGTATCCTGAGATGCTTAATTGTTTGGAAGAAGTCCGTTAGCGTTGAATTCAGATTGAGATATGAATATTCTCAGTTACACAGCTCAAAATGCACCATTCTAAACAGGCAAAAAACTGTTGAACATGCATTTCCGCATCGTAAAAATCGAAATTAACAAATTGACAAAGTTCTTAAAGTACCTGTCTGATTACATACAGTAGCTTTTGTAAACAGTGATTGAAGTAAATGTTTTGTTAAATCAGAATCAATTACGCGCAAAAGCAATTTTAATACGGAAACATAATTTCTCACAGTTTGTTCAGCCTGAATGTGACAGCCCTTTAAAAAAGGAATACTTATGCCATGATTTGGTAATGTCAGCTTTTTAATAATAGGACTTGGCTGTAATAAATATATCTCTCTTAATGTTTATTGACAGCGACAACCCTTCAAGATTTCCTGTCGTGCGCCCTACGCATTACTTTCGCGTCATAATCCACAGATACGACAGGTTAGCATGGCACGAGAATATATTTGGTGTGTCATTAACAGCAACGCTAAAAGCAAGTTAAAACTGATAGTTTGCCTTTGACTCAAAGACGGGATATCATGTCGTATATGTAACTGAAGCGCTTCACCTGCAATGAAGCGATGAAAATAATGTAGCGCCTACTCGGCAAAAACTGATTGTCGACTCAACTACAATTTTCATGTGGGCTGTAGAGTTTCTTTGGTCTCAGTGTTAAGGTTCCATTCAGTTTATGTGCACTTAAACGAAATGCTGAAGTAATCAAAACTGTAATTTCCAAAAGACCAGTTTCAAATCTTTTTAGTGCATTATGCACAGAACGAGACGGTGTCTAAATGCAGTTACAGTAAAGGCAACGGCAAAATGGCGACAAAAATAGGAACGTGTATATTACGCACTATTATGGGATGAAGGCGGCTTGTGTCATTTTTATGTACACTTCTCGGTGCTTTACTCTGAAGTATTTAGTATTCAGTGAGACCATAAGAGCAATATTATTTCAGTATCTTGAAATGAGGTTCTGCTTTAGCAGTTCCAAGGGGAGGATGTTCAACAGTCAAATATTGATGACATATTGACACGACGGAGACCCAGAGACTAATCTATAAAAATAGGAGTTCATCACACACGTATGGCCTATTAAAAACTAACGGCAATATTTCCGTCTCATTCTTTCTGTCGTCTTCGTCGATTCCTTAATCCATTTTCTAACTTACTTAAAATGTACCGTTACTTCAAACTGGAGAAATCCCGTAAAAACGAATATATAGCAATTGCAGGTGCATAGAAACATACTCCAGTGCATACATTACGTCATTCAGCGCAAATACTTCCATTGTCTGCAGATTTTCTTGTTGTCTCTCTTATTGTTAGCTAAAAATAGCTTAATCGCCATATTTTATACTCAACATAGTACCTACCTACAAATAGTGTATTGCTTCAAAAGTATTATTAATTTTGAGTTCAGCTAGTTAGAAAAAATAACAAGTTAATTACAAAAATGATAGATAACAGAAAATTGTACCCCGCATAAAAAGAAATCGATTGAGGAAGAAGTTGTGATCAATAGACCATACCTTTTGCAAGTAAGAAAAGAAACTGCTTTTATAACGTGTGTACTCTCAAAGCATGTTTTATTAAAAAAGCATGATGCAAATGCACATAGAAAGGTGTAGTATATTTTATGTATATTTTATGCTATTTAGCCTATTCGGAGTATCTGACGTAAGTATAGATGAATGAGACTGAAGAATCGCTAATGATAAGTATAGATAAGCTTTGTGAGTGCACACAGAAGACTTTGTAATGATATGATGTGCGAGTGTAGGGCTTTTGTGGAGCCAAGACAGAGAGTAGTGAATGTGCAAGATTTGATCGTTCAAAGAAAAGGATTTGGTATGCAAAAGCATATTTAAGATTCCTTAATGATGGCACGCAGTTGGAAGACCGCGTTTACATGGAAGACTACGGCTGAAGACGAGGAGAGTGAAGAGAGCAGCAGCAGAACTGTTCGTTCAGTTTCGGTAAATCAAGAACAAAGACAAAATATTGTTAGATATGTTGTGTGCTTTTCTATGACTTCACTTCGGCAGACACGGGAGTGCCGTCTATTCTGTTCTAAGTAATTTATGGCTACGAATATGACGATCTCTTTGTGTTTCCATCCAGCTTACTGCTTTGTGTTATACAAATAATACTTATTTCGCCAATATTACTCAAATACTCTTTAATGCTTCTTTTAGGATTTATTTGGAAATTTATCGAGTTTATTATTACCTTTGGTACAAATAAAAATAGTTTTCAAATTTAGGTGTACTTTAGGTACTCAAAATTTTGCTGTAGACATATCCACACTGTTGTCCAAACTGTTAATAAAACTGTTTCCAAAACTGTTAGTAAAACATGTAGCTAAAAATCTGATGGAGAAATTTTTGTCAAAACTGCTCGCTGCACGGTGACAATAGACAGACATACAAAAGTAATTTCTTTAAAGTAGCTTCCTCTCACGATTGATACGACTTGTTATTTCGAAGAAACTTGTACTTAAATTGTTATCTTAGGATTTCATTTATTGTTGCAAATGTATAGGTATAGTATTTCATTAGTGCTTGTGCTACTTCTATCTACTATTCTTGCTTTTGTTGGATTTAGTAAATCCTACAAGCATTAAAGTTTAATTATAATTCCTCGTTCGTCGATTTCAGTCGATATTCATCTAATTCTGATTAGAGCATAATGGAATTAGAGTGAATGAGATTAGCCGTAAGCTGGCGTAGGACAAGGTGGAGTGGAATGGTGGAAGTCGAAGAGATGGATGGCAAGACTAATATTGTCAAGGGAAAGGAATTGAAGAAATATTCATTTGAGTCGTATCTGTATTACGTATGTAAGGATTAGTGCATTTACTACTAAAGGAGTTCTTCGGGCAGGGCAGGCTGGAGGTCTGTAGGAGAAAGAGATAGGGCTGGATGTAAGCAGATAAGTAATGGAACGTAAGTTGCCTAAGTACCCAGACAGGTTTATTTTGTACAGAGTGGCAGTAAGAGGTTTGGAACAAGGGATTGGGAGATAGGGCGACAAGGCGAGAGTTGTGCAGAGACGAAAATCGAAGCTGATAAAGTAAGTTAAAGGCATAAGTCATTAATAAGTGCTAATGGAGTTAGGTGGGAGTTAGAGCGTGAAATTCTCTAATAAAGGTACACACAGACACACACAGCTTGGGCTTCACCTCCGCTCTGTGTTTGATCTGCCTTATTCTCGCTCTTCCCTCCTTCACTTCGCTTCACTTAAATTGGCTTCACATGCAACTTCGCTCGCGGAGAAAGTTGATTCATCTTTCACTCTGTTTATGTCTCGTAGGGAAATATGTATGGCCATTTTCATATTAACGCAATTCCCAGAATATCCCCAGAATATACTGCCACAGCTCTGTATTAGTAATGTGCCTCCACTTCGTCTCTCATGAAACATTGCCAAAGTTGAAAATTAATGGAAATTAACATCCCTTATGCAAATCACATGCCAACACTTTCCTCATTATATTATACAATTTGCAATTTAATTGCAAATACTCTTTCACCATCCTTCAAGAGATGCTCTCCAAACATTTACATCGCACTCGGAGGAATGCACAATGTCATCACAAAACTATTTCTTTCCTTCATTCAGTAATTATCTGACAGCAGTAATGAATTTATTGGCAAAAATAAAAACAAATTCCAGAACTAAATGGAACTAGGTCAAAGGTCATGAAGGAGGTGACCGATTGACCCCATCTTTGAACTTCGCCTTCCATGGGTCCTCACTAGTATGTGTAATAAAGGTCGAAATAATATCTCAAATCGTTCTTGAGTTATCGCGGTGAAGGACGGACGGACAGACATAGTATAGTATTAACATAAAGTGACTTCGTCACTTAACAAGCCCAATTTATTGACAAATAGGACCAAAGACTTTATTTGTGCTAAGTTGACAACTTTGAACAAATTGGTGAAACACGTTAACTAGAGAAATATTTCAGCCATTTCTTTAAAAACAACTGTGCACACATTCACACATTCAGTTGGGATATGAAATTACGACTCTATTAAAATGTGAATTTTGAGATTAAATTTATCTTTAGTTTAAAATTGAATGGTTGCATGTATCAAGTTCATTGTAAACATTGAAATGCGCGAAGAAAGGATGAAACCTTAAGTAAATATTTGTAATGGGTTGGGTTAGAGTGTACGATAGAGTAGAAGGAGCAAATTGGTGAAGGAATGATAAAATGAAAGGATGAAAGTATTATTATGCCATTTGTGTAAACACATTGAGAATTTTGGTGTATGATGGATATTGTAAGCATTTATTGGATAAACATGTTAAGTTGTATGATAGACATTGAGACGACCTAACGACCCGCTGTTTGAATTTAATATGAAACTAAGATTTTTGTAGAAGATTTGAAGTCAAAAAATGTCGATTTGCATACATTAAACTAAGGATGACATGCGAAGGGAGTGAGAAGACCGTATTTCCTTATTTATCGTTCAAAACTAAATATTCTACTGCTCCACTCACTATTTCAGCCATGCACGCCGTACCACGCCATGTAGAGCATTGCATGGAGGAGGTGCTCGGGTATTGCAGTATCCTCCTAATTCTCTGCCCTGCTATTACTTTGGCGATACGAAGACCGATGTTTAATGCGGAGTGTAGATTGCATAGGATGATCCTTGTGTAACTCTGCTCTCTCTCTCTGTGTATGTTTAGCCAACCTTAGTCATCTCTTTCTCATCTCGTGGGAATGCTCCATTATAATACTGTTTTACATTACATTGACTTTCTCAGCGGTTTTTCTACCTTGTCAACTCAAGTCTAACCAAGTCAAGTGAAGTCAAGGGAAATTCTCTCTCGCTAGCAAAGGCAGAATAAAGGAAAGAAAGACTCGACTTGGATATATTGACTGGCTACGGATTCTCGTTTAGTTGAGTTTAGTAGAAAGTATTAGATGCTCCGTGCGTCCTGTTGAACGAAGCAAAAGCAAAGTAAAGGCAAGCAGTACAAAAATGTCATTTCCTCGCCCCAGGAAAATAAAGATTCAAAATTCAATGAAAGTCTCGTCTTCTCTGGTCAATTCTCTCTCGCTATAACTCTAACCATTATAGGCAAACACAACTGTGTGCACATTATATACTAACACTGTACTAACACAGCATATCAGACGACAGAAGGCTCCGCAATATCATCAGAGCTGTATTGCTCACAATAGAAAGCTAAAGAGGAGAAATGGAAGGATGCTGCAAGCACAGACCCAGTCGGAGGACAAGTAATGTAAGTGAGTAGCGTGGGATATAGCGTGGGATACGGAGGATAGCAGTAAGGGAGCAAGTGATCCTAAAAAATGGGGGCATTAGCCATAATAGTAAAATATCTCATATCCTAACCGAACATTTCAGTCTAACGTTATATTCTGCCATAAGGGAAAAGTGGTTGGGTAGGATTTAGAGCAGAGGAAAGCAGAGCAGGTGTCACATGTCGGAAATAATAATGAAACGTCTCTGCCCAGGTCATGTCTTGACCATTTCTGTAAGTGATGCTACTGGCTAATAGCCCGACTCTTACGTAACAGTCCCTCACGTCACATAAGCAGTCCAGAGCCCAGCGTAGTCCTTCCCGTCTTATGAAATAGTAATGCAACTTCCATGTACTCCTATAACATGTCCAACCATTCACCACAATCTCAACCAACAAACCCAAGGCGGCTAACCCAACACTGCGATTATTTGCCATTCTCATGCACTCTTCAGTGCAATATTCTTGTGTTGCCCTCATGTCAAGCGTTGTGTGTTGTTGTATGAGAGATGTGTTTGTGCGAGGCAATTCCTTTCCCATCACCCGCTCACATTATGCCATTCCACGGGTGTCCTGGACTCTGCCACAGATATATTCACACTGACTGAAACACTTTTCGCAGAGTGGAAATGAAAAGGATTGAAATTTGTTCAAGTCAAGTTCAATCTGCTGTGTGTTGGATTGCACTGGATTGGAAATTACATCCACACAAAACGGAGTCGGTGATGATGGTGTAGTGGTGGTGGTTCACTCGTCAAGTGTTTTCCTCCTCGTTCCGTGTGGCTTTAAGAGCTTCCTCTTTGTCCCCGTCCCTTCATGTTATTTTACTTCTACTCCACTCCTACAGCTACTCCACACTTTCAAACTCTTTAAAGATTTCGTGTATCTTTCTCTCTCTTTCTCTGACTGCAATGTGACGCTGTTGCAAACGCCTTCTTCAATAAGGCAACATCACATCACGTATAAGAGAAGGCAATAGAAGGGCTCTTATGGTTCCGCCATTCTACCCTGTTGCTTACAAACGCTCTGATCAGAAGTAATGCAATGTGATGGGAAAGAACTGTGAGTGAGCATAGAGAGTGGCTTTCGCTTTCTTTCTATTTACCTATCATATCACTATTCACTGCATTAGCACCGCACTACAGTCGCAAACACTCTCCAGCTTGATTTTTCCTTCCTTCTTTACAAGTACTCGTATTAGTAGTCCTAGTAGTGCTCCTATCAACTTTTTATTTGACTTTCACAGGAGACGTAGTGGCAATGTGGATTTGACTGCACTTCACACAAAGTTCCACGTTTTGATGCTATGATATATTCTTCTCAACCATTTCGTATTCTGTGCCCACTTCTGACAAGAAACTTTCACTTGTCTAAACTCTTGAGACAATTGACGGCTAGAATAAGCACCACGTGTAACTTTCCAATCATTTTCTTCCTCCATTTTAACTCCTTCAACAGCAAAACATCCATTTTTTGTTATTTTCTATACCTTCTGATCATATAGTTGAACGAAACAGTCTGTACTGAAAAGTCATTTTATTTCATTATTATTAAGTATCGTAAGATACTTTATGCGAATTGGCTGTGTGTCCGTCTGTCTGTACGCAGGATAACTAACGAACGGTTTGATATTTTGGTTTGAAATTTGGTACACTTAATCTAGTGGTTCATAGGAAGGCTAAGTTCGAAGATGGGGTCAATCGATCAACTCCTTCACGACCTTTTAGACTAACTACTGTCAATACAGCATGTACATCACAGATCACACTGCGTTCTAGATGCTGCATGTCAATTATACTTATGTTTGAAAGAGAAGGCCGCCAACTTTTGAATTGGAGACAGACAGTGTTTGAAAAAAAGAGAATTCGATTTTTAAATATTGTTTAACCAGATTAGTTTAACCAGTTATACTTCCACTAACGCAGTGTTAAGAGTTGATGTGATGATTTCACAGTTAACGTTGTCGTGTTGAATTTCACAACACCCTTACGATACTTTATTGCACCGTTGCAAATGGTTTATTTATCTTCACGAGGAATCTAAATATGCTGTAGTTCTTCTAGACAATGAATATCACGTGTACCGGTGTACCTGCTCTGAAACGATAACACCACAAGATATTTTTGTAGTGTGGTTGCTGTTTACTACCATTTTTATTATTTACATTTCAACATTTAAGCTGCAAACTGTATGGAGAAGTGTAAGGTATCAGTAAAGGCTTGTGAAACTTTAGTTTATAATAATTAGAGAAAGTGAAAAATGACTAACTTAACAATTAAACTAAAGTAGGACTGCTCATGTTGCAATAAGTAACACAATTCATGTCACATGGTTTTCGGTAATGAGCTAGAAGTAAATTCAGTAAAAGTTTTGATGCTCATTGTCAGTTGACGTTGACACGACTCGTTGCTTCTATATCTTCACTTTAGTATTCCCGAGTCTCCTGTTGTGTGCGGAATATAAATAGAAAGCAGGAGAACATAGCATGTACCTAATGATAAACTGTTACAAAATAGATAAAGAAGTAGCTGCAGCTGTTCTTGTTGCAAAAACTGTTAACCACACTTTTTGGAGCTGTCAGTAACAACTATAGCTACCTATTAATTCGTTAGGCTAAACTGCTGTCAAAACTGTTACCACAAAAGACAAACAGACGGACAAATCATTTCTATAAGGTAGTGATAGTTCTACACTTTGGAACTGCACTATATCCCTATTTTGAGCTACACCGTATTGGGACCCTTCGATCATGTATGAGAAGTTTGAAGGAATTGTTTTAGAAGTTAAAGTTGCAAGTTAATGATCATGCATAGACAGACAGAGAGATAAATCATTCTTATAAAGTAGCTCCCGCTACTTAATAATATGAATATATGACAGGACCGCGACTGGTTGCGTGCTTAGCGTACAGCTGAAAAGACAAAAGTAAATGTAAATTTGGTAACAGTATCTATGAACATCAAATAATACTCGTACATCTCGTAGATATATGGTATGTATATTTAACTAGGCCTCTCCGCCTGTCCCTGCCTGTAGCTGACATGGAAGCGGTAGCCGTGCATAGACGCAGTATCGTTTCTTGTGCACACACTGTGGAGGTACGTATAATTTGGTATAATATATACGACTGCATTTGGGTGAGTGAGTAGAGTGTAGGTGGTGGTGGTGTGTGATGTGAAATGTGAGTAAATTGAGTGCGTGTTGTGAGTGAGAGAATGCGAGGACATGCATATGGTGTGTGGGAAGAAGGTATGGTTAGTTATGTGGGACGTGGACGGAGGAGAGACAGATGACATAGCAAGTGCATTGCACGGGAGGAAGGCGGTGGTGGCGGTGGAGGCAGAGAAAGACAAGCGAACACGACATGATTCACTTGAGAGAAAGTTCCCGGTAGTGTTTGTTCATGTAGGAGCTGTAGCTGCAGTGCATGGACTCAGAGAGCGACAGAAATGAGATGAGACAGAATTACACCGTGTACATTCAGAAGATGATGAGAATGAGAGAAGTGTTCGTGGAAGGCAACTTCAGATCTTGCAGGACCGTCGTGTTGATGGGAATACGATGTCTCGTCTACATCCACTCCACTCGGAATATAAAACACACCACAGCAGAACAACTCTTCATTTCCCGTCGCTGCAACTTCTTCCTCTCACTCCTTTCTCCTCATGTAAGTGCACGCTGTGCATTAACATCGCATTCTGCACTCTCAAGTCCAACACATTCAAAATGTCTTCAAACCCATCATACTTCCCAAATTAACATTCACCGCCTTACATTACTCTCACTCTCACTCCTCATGTAAGTGCACGCTGTGCATTAACATCGCATTCTGCACTCTCAAGTCCAACACATTCAAAATGTCTTCAAACCCATCATACTTCCCAAATTAACATTCACCGCCTTACATTCACCCTACTACTTGATTTTCATTCCGTGAGTATTTGACTCACCGTTGCACTGCAGGCATCATAATGAAATGAGAGTGAACCAAGAGTGTGTCATCATCTATGACATTGTCAATTGTAGCATGAGTTTAAATATAGTGCTGTAAACTGTAAACCTCACCAACAACGTTAATTATGGTCAAAGCTGGACAAGAGAACTTGCAATCGCACTTACATCTAGACCTTACAATAAATTAAAAGGTATTTTAAGTTGTGTTTAAAAGTATTGCACCGGATGCTGAATAAGATCTCTAACCTAAGCATAATAAATGTATACAACAATTCAGAATGTATAAAGCTTTTAATATTTTAGATATACATACACAATCGACACCCTCTATGTATATAGCACTAATTATTAGCGAATCATCTCGCGTTCCCCGCTTCACAAATTAGTTTCAATACGCTTTACATTTTACTACTACAGCTCTACTAAAGCCAAGCAACTTAGGAAATATCCTGTCATGTCACGAACAGACAGAATGACATGTGTCTTGTTATCTCAAATAATTCAATGGTCTCTTCAACAAATTCCCACGAATTTCCAGCAAAGCTTTATTAACGCATATATACGATTGTAGAATACAGGATTGTAGGTATTAGTGGAGCTGCTGCAGGACCTATTGCCAAAAGAAGGCTACACCTTACACTAGAATGATGGAAATGTGTCTGCATACATAAGTGATAGGTATGCTAATGAGTAATGATTGTAATTTCTTTGTATTTTGATGAGAAGGAGAGGGGCATTAAATGGTCGTTGATGTTACAATTTAGAAAATAATTNAATTTAGAAAATAATTGGGACGGAAAGGGTTTGGTCTATCGATCTGCAACGAAGTCATTGAAACGCATTGATTTCAATCTGAACTTTAGAATTTGTAATGCAGACGCTTGAGGGATCAAACTAAGCAGAGGAAGGCGTAGCAACCTGTGCGGAGAGAAAGTAAGGGTGTGCTGGATAAAAATTGGAGTGTGGTTGGTAGCTCATTGGAAAGTCAATTTGGTCCGGTGGGAAAAGAGGAAAGTGGACTGAATGGGAGCGGAGTTGGGAAGTGGGAGCGAGTAAATTAAAGTGAACTGGACAGAATTGGCTGGAGGGAAACCACAGGAGAGACTAAAGTGAAAGTGAAACGTGCTCATTTAACACGAACACACAGCACCTCCTTCATTTGACTTTGCACACGGAGCGTGGATGCTGCTGCAGCAGACTGGTGGAAGCGACAAGACAACTAACAAGACTGACCTCACCGTACTTATAACCCTCGCATCATTCTCCGGCTACAACCCGTGGACATCGCACCACAACACAACACGGGCACCCGCATTAAAATAAAGCACATAAAGTATAACATACGTTTCCTGATTGACTGTGTTCAGACTCGGCGGCTGAGAGACTACAGCTACTACTCGTGTAAGTAATATAGAGATACAGAAATGGTGGCTACAGAAGTACGTGAGTTGAGTAAGTCATAATAATTCTGGCGAGAAGAGTGCAGTACACAAGTAAATTACGCGAGTGCCATAAAAATTCCTGCTCGTGTTGTGGGTTTATTTCCTGTGAGCTTATTACTGCGTATCGTGTCTGTCATCACTTCACACAAATCAGGAACTGACCCTTTGCATTACACAACAGGACATTGCAAAACATTTCTCGTTTGACAGAGACGCTAAAAATGCTCTGAAACATCCGTTGTGCTTATACTGTATTATGGCACTATAATAACTCTAGTAATATTATGTACAATATTTACATCTATAAAGTCGAGTCAACGGCAAAGCCATCTTTTCCCTTTTTACTTTAGTTGGCTGCATAAAATATGCTCGCAGCCACATACGCTCACTTTCCCCACGCTTTTTACACTCAACCACGCTATGGCATTATATTTCCAAGCTTTATATTAGTACACTCATGTCATATCTGGATATAAGCTTTGCACATAGTGATGCTTATGGTTACAGTGAGAATATCGCCTTTTATATAGAGTCTGCATACACACTGTTGTATTTTATGTACGTACATCATTTACTTTCGGTTTTTTTCGAAACATCCGGTTCGACATTTGGTGTTCTGCAGTGAACAGAATGACTAAACTGTCGTATAGCATAAGGTCTGCTGTAAATAAGTGTATCCACGATCCACCGGAATAAAAACGAAATACATTTCGCCTTTTACTCTTTAATGAGGGGAGAGATAGCTGTAAAAGTAGTCGACTACTGGAGGATTACACATGAGCTAAACTCAACTCACAGCAAAACTAAAACTTTCCACTTTCCGCCTTCTGTCATAAATGCGACAAACTTTAAACCACCGAACCAACTCACGTTACACGTTCCCGTGCATTACATTATGTTACATTACGTTAAGTTAGATTACAGACATTTTGCCAACTTTCGGAGGTTAAGTTTAAGTGGAGTATGACGTACCGGGTATTTTATAGTTTACTACTCTCTCAACGTCAGGCTATGTCTACTACATCAACAAATGAACTTGTACTTCCACATTCACTTGCATTTATTTACTTTTTTCATAGTACTATATTCGAATATTACACCGTCAATCCTCAAGTTGTTCAGCACCGTACCAATATGCAATAGTTGCATTGAAGAATCATTGTCATCATCACACTTGCTAAAGTCCAGTAGAATTATCGTAGAATCAACTTTGTTATTACTGCTTATTTTTATCGTGCAGCACTAACTACTAATGTTACAGTAAGTGTTAATTTTTTCTAGAAACAGGTATACAGCAAAAGGTTTTAATAAATACTCTGTTAGAAAAACAAGTGAAATTTTATAGAAAAAGGAAAGGAAAGCAAAGTTATAAGTTATAAAGATATGTTGTTATCAGTTTAAAAATGGCGTTTAGAAATTTACATGAGTTAAAAAGTTGAAAATTATGTCAAAAATAATAAAGCAAAGGGCAAATTGCATTTAACGATAACTGAGGTTGAGAGTACCTTAAAT
>JABASD010002804.1:0-23880 GCA_019776165.1 Pogonognathellus flavescens
TGCAAACTGACAATAACAAAAAGACTATTTACTGTCACAGTGGTATTATTTTAGTAGCAATTAATTGATTTTAAAAACTGTTTCTATTCGTTCGTTGTTTTAAGAATATTGTTGAATTAATTATATAGTAGGTAATACTATTTTAAAGAGCTTTAAAAAGATTAATCAGTTTAATATGCCATACTAATAATGCCAATTCATACATTAAGTACAAGGTAATCAATTTGCAATTATTCAACTTTCAATTGATTAACGATTTTATTTGTATGTCTACTTTGTCTACCGAATACTTTGAGCTTTACACAACCACAAATGTAACAATTTGTCATTTTATTTGTAATATGTTAAAAACATTTAGTTAAAGGATTCAGTGGATAGCATAGCAATCAAAGCAGCCAGACACATTGTAATTTTTACAGTTGTATTAAATATGCGTTCTACACCATTGTTGTCACAGGTTCTTGTTTCCTGATTAAAGTTGCTTTGTCTCGAGCATTTACAAATTCCATGTTCACCATTGTCTTTGCACACGGCCCCTTCCACGCATTTTAAAACCTTTTCCGCGTCAGCTGTTGCTTTGAAGTCACATTTTTCCTCCGCCAAACTGACACATTCTTCCATTCTCTCGTCATAAATCGTATCTGTGGGACAAACGCATTTTTCTTTCTCACAGATGAGGAACACATCTCCATTGCAAGCGTGAAGATAAGCGTCGTCGTCTTCCTGACTAACAGATGAATTACAAATTCGATCGAAGCCCAAAAGACATCTTCCGTTTGCAGTTTCCGAGAATCCTCCGCCGCAATAACAATTCCAATCTACTTCATTGTTGCAAAAAGCGTTGTCAGTGCAGCCAAGTGCTTGAGAGCAGCCCTTTCCAGCGTTGACAACACATTTTTGCTGGGGAATGCTAAAATGCGTGTCAAGAAGAGCACATTTGCACAAATTCCTGTCTTCGTCGCAAATTAGTTGAGCTTCGTCATTGCACTGATAATGGGAACAGTTAGTTTGAAACGAAGGAAGACAAAAGTCGTAAGAAGTTCTCATGAATCCGGATTTGCACATGCATTTATTTGATTCTGTGTCACAAAATGCATTTTCTGTGCAAAGTATGGAATTTTCTATTGTGTTACAAGGAGTTCCAACAGGGCACATTATACGACCACCACATTCTGACCGAGTGGAAGAAATATGTTGAAAAAAGAATCGCGATAAAATATAAATGCAGCATTATGGTTTATAAAATATTCATTTAAATCAGTATTCTTAAAATGTATTCCACTATTTTAAATTACTTTCGAATAAATGTCACCAAACTATATACTAAATGAAAAAGTTTTGTCGCTGCTATTTCCTACATAACTGTTTTGAATTACGCCTATACGTATGAAGCCAACTTCACATTGTTACATAAGTACAAATTAAGCATGAAAATGTTCTGACATTGTAGGTAATGTACTTAATTAAAATCAGATAGTGAATGTGAAGGTTAATATTACAAAAGAAAGATTAATCCATACTAAATTGATGGTTTGATTGAAAGTGCCCTTCAGTGATAACAACTATGCGATAATATAATTCTGCTTGAACACAGAACTCCTTTAATAGACATAATTTCACAGTTGACAGTGATTCTTTTGGTAACAAATAATGCACTGCTGTATTATTACATGGCTAATGGCTACATATAATGCTAATAATATATTTATCTTAAATTCGTGGTCAGATTCCGCTTATCTTATCTTTTTGGTTATGTCATACAATACTATACATAAGGAAAAATGGAAATACTCCGCCGGGGTATGGTCATAGTACATACAATACATGTATAACTTGTATATGGGTAGTTCTAATCAGTAATGAGGAAATTTGGTTACAATTATTCCGAAACACGTTACAAATACAAACAAATGAATAATATTATTTATACCATCTGTAACATTGAAGGTAATAGAGGTGGCAACGAGCCGCATTTTTCAGGCTCGGCCCGAACTCGTTCTGATAACAAAAAATCCGGCTCGAACTCGAAAAAAGCTCGAAATTTAATAATATTTAGCTGAATTTGGCTGAAATTTGATACATTTTACCTCTTACCTACGGATTTTCCAGCTCGGCTCGAACTCGGCTCGTTGCTACCTCTAGAATGTACCCAAAGCACAAGCAAATATTAATCGTAACCATTCTTTAGCTATAAATTATATTTTCAGAATTGAATGCTGCGATTATTTAGATCCTAGTTTTACTACCGATTATTTGATTAATTAGATTAATTATATGGGGGACTTTTGAAACAAATCCAACATACCTTATGTTTTTTTAGTGCCTTGGTGTGATGCCAAGTGTCAACTGTCAACTAATTAAAATAATGTATCGAATGCACATACCCTCCCTCCCTCCGCCACCCAAATTCCTGAAAATGGGGTTACCTGCGACCGTAGGCTGCACAATACCTTTTTGTGTTTTTTTGCTGTTGTATCCATAAAAAGCCATTTTATTTGGTCGTGCCTCCCCAAGAGAAATCCTGGGTACGCTCTTGATATGAAATACTACAATTTAGAAACAGCTGAATATTACTTATTAAATCAAGTTCGGTTATATTAAGTTAAACATAACCATCACACATCACAAACGAAATACGCCCATGAATATTTTATGCAATGTGTTTCAGTAAAGAAATTCATCACGGTTTTGGTGAGTGCTGCAAAAGAATTATGTACGTATGTGGAATGTATATTGTATATGCGCTATACAAAGAATTTCATGAATCATGACAATGATAGCCGATCTTAAAATTATAATTTACAGATCATGACTCATAATCTATAAATTTTAACTTTAAAATGAGCTATTTTTAATTTATTGATGATTATTCTATTGCGTTATTTGAAGCACTGCATGTGATAGTCATAGAAATATCAACAAACGACACGGATTCCCTTCCATTTATATTTTTCGTCTAAGTAGAGTAAAATTCTCCAAAAAAGTAAAAATAGTTCTGCATTCAGATTTTCTTTCAATTGATTAGAGATGACTACAATAAGCACAGAAGTATTTGTGAGCTCTGGTGATTTCAACAAAGAATTTGTTGCATATAGAATTTGGGAAGGTAGGTAATTGATGATAATCAGGTCTAGATTGATCAATATACTGAATATACTATTATAAGTTTTATGTGCGCAAACATCATCATCATCACATACCTGGAACATTGAAATTAACTTTCTAAATTATTGTAGCTTTATAGCATAGGTATATAGGTAATACAATATTAACTACAGCACTGCACAGTGCACATGCACAAATGCATAACAGATCAGAAGATTGTACCACTTTTATGAAAGTGTTAATTGTTAATAATCCTCAATTACAAAAGATATTAATTAGATACATATTGCATACCAAATACTGAGTAATGATTATGCCATGTCCGTAATAAACGAGGAATGGGCCTTCACAGGCAACATCTTTTAATGAGCTGCATAAAAAGCGTATTTTCCAAGCGAAATGAATAATAATTTCTGTCCACTTCATTTTAATGGGGAATTAACTATCTGTCTCACATTGTACTACTATTTCGTTTCTATAATTTTACTTGCACACACCATAATTTTGTATCACTACGATGTACTGTTTTAAGAAAGCGAAATGGTTTCTAGGAATTTTGACAGCAATATCCGTAGTCTCAGCTTACTCAGACGACATTAACCCTGGCAGTAAATATATATTTAAATTAGAATAAAATAATTTGCTAATTACTTGTACATTTACAAATTAATATTTTATAAATCATTCCAACTTAATTGTAAACATGATTGCTGTAGCTCGAAAAATATCTCCAGTCATTAAGCAAGAATCCGAATGGAAACTTTTGGGACAAATTGGCCGAAAAACGTACTATACTAACAACAATGTTGTAAGTCTTCTAATCATTGATAAATGCCCAGATAGATATCCCTAGTCAAAAGAGAAGCTATATTGGTCAATTTTAGTAAACTTATTCCCGGGCCCTCGAAAAGTTCGGGACCTATACGGTCCCGGGGAGGCAGAGAAGAAGGGGATCACTTCATTCCCCGGAAAGGAAAGAATTTTTTCTTATTACCGAATAAAATCGGGAAGATTTTTCAATTTGGGATCGGGGGTCCCGGGAAATGGGGAAGATTTTTCAACTCCGGACCGCCGGTCCCGGGAAATCGGGAAAATTTGTTCCGGGGAAAAGGGAAGGATATTTCCCCGGTCCCGGGAAGCTTGGAACATTTCGAGGTCCCGCTTATGCCCCTATATATTTATTCACAGACGAATGGAGCCGCAACTAATTGGTTTGCAGCTCGAAATCGGTGTGATGCTGCAGGTCTTCAATTTGCAGATTTTCAATCCCAAGAGGAATTTCGGTTTGTACGCTCCAAACTACCATATACAATCAGTAAGTGCATCTTCAAATTATATCACTAAAAATTATGATTGCATTTGCAGATGTATTTATAAGGAAATTAATAATTTTTTTAAACCAGTTACATGCGATAAATTAAATTGTGTTGATACCCATGTAGAGTTGTGGGTGTCTGCTAGCTTGAAGGGAATGGATGAATATGCTACACAACAAAATTTTGTATGGAGTGACGGATCAAATGTCAACACGAATATTTCTTTTTATCATTTTCCCAACAACTGGATATGCCTTCTTTTCTCCTCAGACGATCATCTGTACACAGATTCATGCCTGGAGGGCATGTACGGCACTTTGTGCCAATTTGTTTTATAAAATTTTGTCAACGTTGGAAGACAATGATTTTCAAAGTTATTTATATCATTAAAATAAATGATTTTATTAATATTTTTTCAAAATTTCAAAACGACTTTTTCGTATTCATAATGTCATTTTGTCTGTTGCAGCAGGTACCATGAACAAATCTACCTACGGTATAATAATTATTATTCTTGCACAATTAAACTAAATTCAAAATAAATTGAGGGAACAATGTATACCTAACTATTTACAGTATTAATGTGTTTCAGTGTAAAAAAAATGGTTATTAATTATTGCAAGAAAATACAAAAGTTTATTCCAAAAGTAGCTTGCATAACATTACAAGAAATATTATTTTTCAATACTTATTAGCTTAAATACCTCAGGTATAACAAGTATAAGTAATTGCCATTAGAGTAGTACAAATGTATAGTTGATAGTGTTATTACTTCACTGAATGAACAAATTCTGTAATTAATTCTTATTATCCACAAATTCACAGCATCAACAGTTTTAAATCATTAGAGATACAGTGTATCTTGAGCTGAACTACTTACTTGGTTTGTACGTTAATTGTCTTACTTCTTTTTTCGAGAAGGCCCAGCACGGTTTTTGTCCAACTGATCTTCATCAGGAGTCGTAACAACCATTGCTCCGTGTTTCTTGACACATCGACGAACTTCAGATCGTCCACTATTGAAAAGGGTTTGGAACAGTACACTGGCATTCGTGTACATACCTTTTAAGATCGGATAAAAATAAATTAAGAAATTTAAAAATAACTCAGAAACATTTTTACATTCATGAAACAAAATAGCAATAATAATACTTTTGTTGAATTACCGTCTTTCAAAGAGACACAAATAAATTGAGTGTCTTTAAATCTTTCACGAATCAAGCATCCAATGTTTTGAGTGTGATTCATATCTAAGGCAGAATCAATTTCGTCCAAAACGTAGAAAGGAGCTGGATTGTACATACACAGCGACAGCACCAAGGCGAGCGCAACAAGAGATCGTTGTCCACCACTTAATTCCGTAAGAGACTCTTTCCATGTCCCACCCAGACATACATGGATCTATATTGCCAAACAAAAAAGACAAGTAATTAACATTGTTTTTAATTTATAGACGAAAGATATATAAGATCGAAAACTGATTTTTCATTCTTGGTGTTGCACAAAAATAAAAAATAACGACAACTTTCGTCTATGTTGTAATTTCATTTAAGTTCATTGAAAATTTACATTAATGCCCTCCATTAAATTGTTTTGGTTGACAGGGACGAGTCTGGCCTGAGAGTCGGGCAGTAGAGTGCCCATCATGGCGTTGAATTCAGTATTGATTCGGTCATAAGCAGCAGTCACAATATCCATCTTTAAAAATACAACGCAATGTTTATTACAATGAAAATTAGGCATTGTGTTTAACATTATGTATTTAGTTTTCAGTTAATAAAGCATTTTGAAAATCTATTTAATTGTACCTTATGTTTATCCAAGGTCTTCACAACTCTTCGCAGATTCTCCTTGTTTTTAATTACTTTGGCCATCTTTTTCTCCGACTGGTTTATTTTCTGCTTGGTAATTCCCAGCTTTTCAGCAGCTTCGTAGTCCAATCGTTCTCGCATTGTTTTAAGGCGTGTTTCGAGAAATTCTAATTCCTTTTTAACTTGCTGAAATTAAAAATCACAATCAGAATTTTTGAACACTCATGACTTATTATAAATGATATAATAACAGGCTACTTATTATATTTTGTAAACATAAAAAGATTACATTACAATTAGATAATTACGAACATATTTGTAATCTATTTACCTTGGCATTTATTTTAACCGGACGACTGCTGGCAAAGTCGAAGTCGGGATTTTCTTCTTGGATACTGTCGATTCTGTCCTGGATAGCTACAAAAGTTAAAATAGTAAAAATTTAGTATTGATGCCACATTTCTTTATATTATATGTTTTAGTTGTAGTAAGTAGTCTATAGGTATCAAAAGTGTGTAGTAATACTGACTTTTCACAGCTGCGCTAAGATCCTTTCTATCATTATCTCTTTTCATTTTATTCAACTCCGTGGCGTGCAATTTGTCCTTGGCTTGGGTAATAGAATCTTCTAATTTTTTCTCTTCCTGCTTATTGGCTGCATTTCCTTGCAACTTTTCTTGGTAAATTCCATCTTTTTCCAAATAAGCTTGATTTGCGACTTCAAATGCGTCCATCACCACCTTTCCTGCATCCACGCAGTTTTTAAGCTCCGCTTCTGCTTTATCAACATCCTAAATGTAAACACAAAAGTTTTAATCATTTTTAACTCCCTAATAACTCAAACATCATGATTGCATAATACGAAGTTGGTTCAAACCTTTTGACAGTCAGCGATTAAGGCTTCCCTAGCTTTGATATCGATGTTGACGTCCGCATACACATTTTGCTTAGCTTTGTATTTTGCATTTGCAGCCTCCAAAGCTTTCATACATTTCTTGATCGTTGCCTGATTCTCTTTTACCAGCTTGGCTCTAATTGCATCCAAATTGTCAACCTGGGCTTTCAATTTAGCAGCTTCTTTCTCCAACTTAGACTTTTCAACTTTCCATCCACCAGTTTGTTCCTTAATCGCGTCTGTAAATTGACAAATCAATGTACGTTAAAATAACTGACATAATTTACACAAATAATGCACATAAATAGCTTCTGCTTCCTTAGAAATGCACTTACCGATTTTCTTGTTGAGATCCGCGATTTCCGCACTTATAACAGTAAAAGGTGTCTGATTTTTCAATTTAGTTTCGCAGTCGAAAGTGTATAAGGCTTCTTGGTATTTGTCAGAAAAGGCACGTTCCCTGTTAGACAGACGATAATAAATTATCAGTAATAATAATACAAACTACTTTCGAAAACAATTCAAGATAAACAGCCAAAGTAACTTTGATTCATTTACCTTTGCAAAAAGTCCCTTTCCTGTTCCAATTGAGCTAATTCCTCAGTAATCTCTTTTAATTGATTTACTGCTGCAATCCAGTTTCCACCATCTTTGCGAGCACCTCCTTGCATAATTCCGTCAGGATCAACAGAATCTCCATTTTTGGCAATAGAAAAATATCCGTACTCAAATGCGGCTTTCTAAGAGCGGGGCAAACACAATAAATCATAATAAAATATGTAGTGTAATTTTAAACAGAAATGTTAGCTATGTACAAGAAACGAGTAAAAACAATGTAATATTAAACCATACCTTCGCTGTAGCTTGGTCGTGCACTAAAATTTTTCCACCAAGATACGTTTGAACCAAATCGTGAAATCTCGGATCATACTCCGCTAAATCTATAACACGGATCGCTACCCCCTTTCCTAATTTTCTATCCAAATCCGCTTGGCTGAGCTTGTGGCGGTAATCACATTTCCAAACATCTAAAGGATGAACAGTGGCACGACGTGGAATAACTGTAATGTAAGAATAAGAAATATTGTTAAAACTATTGTCACTTATCAATTATTGCTGCACGATATTACTATTAAAATCTCTAATTTAATCGAGAAGATTTTACCTCCAGGTTTCATGAAGTACGTTGCCGTTGATTTTAACTCCACTACAACGTGAAGAAGAAACCCCATTGCTGCTACTTCTAAGGCTGTACCCCAAGTCTCAATATTTTTGAATTTTATTAGGTTGAACACGCAGCCAAGGACAGAGTTTGGGTCAATATTTTTGTCGGGTCTGAAAAAACAGAAATTAAAGTGTTATTATTTTTTTTTAGGTCTTCATATATTTGTCCTGGTAATTAAATAGGAATTTTTAAGTTTTAATTCGTAAATTCTCACTTGTAATAAAAATTCAAATTAGGGTACTTGTCGAATATATTCTTCTTCGTTCTATGTAATTGGCGACATTTGTCATCAATGTCTCTGAATAAAACTTTATAGTCTTTAGGAGACTCTTCAATGTTGAAATTATATCTTTGAGCTTCTCTTTTCATGTCCTCAACATGTCTAAAAGCATCGTTATAACGCTTTTCAACTTCCGCATGGGGAGGTGTGTTCTTCAGCTGGGTTCTCAACGTTGCTACTTTCTCCGAATATCTTTTGAGATCTACTTCCTGCACTTCGATGTTCGTTTTAAGACGAAGAACTTGCTCATTTAACTCTGTATAGAAATAATAATACAATGTTATTCATTTCAACTGTAGGTAAAAAAAATAATAACTTGGCATTGAGATTTAGAATAGTAAATATATTATCTTACCTTGAGATTGTTTAATTGCGTTCACAGCATTTCCACTTTCATCAACTATAGCGCCCATTTTCAACTCTCCCTCCCTATCAGAAATAATAATAAAATCTAAATCAAGTTTCATTGACAAATTAAATGAAAAGATTTTATGTTAAGTTAAATATGAAATATTAAACAGTACAATTAGTTTGAATCAGTATTTGCAAATAGAGTATATGAATTTCAATACGAATATTTTTTTCTTACAGCTGTTTCGCTTTTTCCAAATCTGTTTCGGCTTTTGCTACCTCTTCCTTGACTGTATTAAATTCTTCGATTAAAGCTTTTCCTTGCATCTGAAATTGTTCCATTTGTTT
This sequence comes from Pogonognathellus flavescens, assembly GCA_019776165.1. Lineage (NCBI taxonomy): Eukaryota > Metazoa > Arthropoda > Collembola > Entomobryomorpha > Tomoceridae > Pogonognathellus > Pogonognathellus flavescens. The sequence continues at coordinate 9,332 of JABASD010002804.1, forward strand.
TCTTTCGTCTTGAAGAGCATCCATTGCTTCCTTGACTTTTTCTTTTGCATCTGATTCATTTAATTTTGCAGAATTTGCCTCGGCTTCAGCTTGTACCATTTTTTTCTTAAACACACTCATAACCTTTTCAGCTTCTGCGATTTCCGTTTGGAAGCCTTGCCCTTCTTCCTTCATCTCTTTTATTCGTGCCTTACACTGTGCGATTTTCTCTTGGCACAATCGCATGTTTTCATCGTCATTAAGATCCGCTGCTAATACCTTTTCCAGTTCTTTACTACGCTGGTTTAGTTCTGCTTTCTTCTCATGGTACAATGCAGTATTAAATGTGGTACTTTTTTCGGTGACTTCAGCACTGAGCAAATTGAATTCAGCAATATCATTTGTAGCCTGCTGTTGTTTTTGCAAAGCAGGATTAATGATTTCTACCATTGTCTAAAGTTTAACAAAAACAAAAAATAAAATTACACATTAATGAAAATGAAACAATAATTAACAATTTGTCAGTTAATATCAGTTAAGTTACTTTATAATAAATATGTAAATAAAAACTGACCTCGTGGATGGCTTCGAAATCCCGTTCTTTCTGTTCCAGCTCTTTCTGGGTTTTATCTCTCTTAGATTGATAAATTGTAGCTCCAACGGATTCCTCAATCATCAAAAGTATTTCTTTAGGCTTCATGTTCACCACCTTTGTAATTTTACCTTGCATAATGACAAAGTTTGGGTGATTAACATTCAGCTGAACGGACTCCAACATATCACTAATATCCTTCTTTGGAGAGTTCAAGCCATTTAAGAAGTACTGTAAAATAATAACAAAATATCTATTATTAAATTATTCAGTCCAGTCAAAATTACAAATTACAAACAGCTGTCAATACATAATATGACATGTAAATGTAAACATTATAAAATCTCAAATCATCCTTTACCTTGCAACTGGTTAAATTTTCAACAGTACGAGATATAATTATTTCTTCATATTTTTCAAACCCCACAGGGCATTTCCCCGGTCGCTTGTCATTATTATCAAATACCATTGACACAGAGCAGCTACTAAGATTAGAACCTTTGTTAACCAAGTCAGCTAAACTGGTCGCTCGAACCTAAAAATATTGAACCAAAAATTAGTATCTGATTGTGTGGTTTTGCAATTCATTCAATATTTTCATGAGTAATGTCATGAATAAAATATTAATGAAACAAAATAATAAATTACTGTTGACAAGGATGTAAGTCCAAGAACGAAACAAATTCCATCCAAAATATTGGATTTTCCCGATCCATTGAAACCCGTAATTGCATTGAAATGCGGGTCGAAAGGACCGACTTGTGTTCTATCTCGATAGGATTTGAACCCATCCAGTATCATGTATTTAATAAACATGATCCTCACAAAATAAGTCGCTGATCCGACTTTCAATTTTCAAAGACGAGCACCTAGTAGTTAGCTAAAATAAAAACAAAATTACAATTAAACTTTTAATTTTGTTTTAATTGAACAATTTATCATTTAGTACTACTGACTATTAATCACAGTGTTGAAAGACAATTAACACAATCAACAATAACAACAATGTGATTATTTTCATCAACTTCGATCATGTATTACTGTTGACTGTTTACCCAAATAAAATTTAATATTATAGTCCGCTGTTCCATGTTAATTTCAAAATAATGTTGTTTGTAAATACTAAATCACCTGATTGACGATTAAGTTAATTTTCAACTGTAATTAAAACAAAAAGTTTAGCTAGCACTAATATTATTGAATGGACAATTATTTTTACATTTTAGATATAAACAGTCAACAGTCAGTAGACCTAAATGTGTAGTTTTGGCAGTCACTACAACAATTCATTTACTTTTAAATTTAAAAATCGCATAACAGCTGACAATTTTAACATCCAAAACAATTTTATTTCAATATAAACAAACAACAAAACTAATTATGAAGCTAGTCAACAGTTTTACCTTTCCGTTTGATGTTCACTTTTTGAGTTAATAAGTGATGAGGACTTTTAGCTACTGGAAATGTCCCGCAAACCTGAAAATAACACGGGTATTTTATGTTGTATTTCATACAACAAACAATTTTCCAATTTGAACGTCGAAAATTGAAAATTTAACTAATTGTCGAGGAACTGACTCAGCCCGAGACAAATTCAACAATCAACTGCTTCTATTGTCCAGTAAGATATTTGAACTAATCGGGTTACGGTAGGCGGCAATCGTTGAGACCAAGCAAGGGAGCAACTGGAGACACATTCTCGCGCGTATCCAACGTCCATGCCATCCCATTCCTTTTCGTTGTCTCATTCCCAAGCACAGACAGTACAGAGTTTGCATTGCAGTTTGCAATGGGAAATTGGGAATAATGAAAGTAAGGATTAGTATAATTAATAATTAAATTAATCATAAGTTATAACAGGTAATTAATTATGTATGCAATTAAAATGTATTTAATAAATAGCGGGAGCTACTTCACCGTAGATCATTTTTCGTTTTAAAATAAAACAAATATCATGATCAATGATTGTTTCTGAATAAAAAAATGTTTCTGACATTCTGATGTAAATATGGTGAGGTTGGGGGTTGGGAATATTAATATTGAGATATATAAAGACCAAGGGCGTATCTAGGACAGGGCTATGGGGTGCCCGTGACTGTGACATTGTGGAGTTTTCGAAAAAACAAGCCAAAGTATAAACTTTGGCTCCAAAATAACAAAAAGTAGTAATTTTTTCGTTATTGGTTCATTTTAGCCTAAATTTTGCTGCGATTTTTCGCGCATGAGCAATTATTATCTTTAAATTTCGGTGTGACATCTCCAAATGACAATCCTAGTTACGCACCTGAAAAAGACAATGGCATAGATCCTAACTTTAAAGTGAGATAGGGCTGTTTGTGGACTTGATATCTGTAAATCTGAACAGATATGACCAGATGCAAATGATGTAGGTAATACCCAATTCCAATACGATTCTATTAAATGTATGATATATTATTATTATGATCAGAATTCTCCTTGCGTTTCCTACTAATAAATCCTATGTGTGCCCCTGCATGTGTGTGCAATTTGCTATAATAGTTTCAAATAATTGTATGTATTATTCATTTTCTTGCACAATTACACGTGTTTTTATTTCGCATATTTTTATTCAGTTTATATTTCATTCATTTATGCAGTGACTTGTTTTGGCACCTGAATACTAACCTGATTTACAACTAACTACTTGGGAATAAAATTGTTATCGTTACATATTTCTACACTTGATAAAATGTAATAGTTACAGAGTTGTTCGGACAGGCGTTGCAATGTAATGTCAAACTTTAATGTGACATTGTTTGGCTAAATAATATAATAATTCTAATTTTCCTTAATTAATACTTTTTAACTAATAAATCTTGTTGGTATTTGTTGACAGCCGTTGATTCTAAGCGCGGAAGAGAAATGACGAGGCTCCAATTGCAACTGTTCTAGGACTTGTTGTAGTTGTGAAATTCTTCTGTCCCGAATTTTCACTTCTTGCTATACGACCTATACTCCCAGGTTTTTCAATCACCACTTGCGATATATTGCTGCTTCCATCGTCTACAGTTTTAAACAGAATGTTAGACAGTTTCTTTGAAGAGTAATTATGAAACAATTTGTAATTCTTACCGAAATTATCATCAGAATCGTCAACACTGGTGCCACCTCCTCTTTGTCCCCCGGAGGAGAATCGGTTTCCACTTCCTCCGCCGTTTCCACCACCTGAGTCAAAAGAATCGTAATCTGCCCCATTATTAAACCTTCTATTGCCACCTCCTCCCGATGATGAAATCCTATTACCGCCACCGCCGCCGTTTGAAAATCTCGAGCCGCCGTCTCTGCTCCCACTTCCTGAACGTCTGCGGCCATCAGCGTCAAAATCGTCGGAATCATCCCCACCACCTCCACCGGAAGAAAAGTTATTCCCGCCTCCTCCAGCACCTCCTCCTCCTCCACCTGAACCTCGGCCTCCTCCTCCGCCTCCCCCAGTACCTCGTCCTCCTCCTCCGCCTCCCCCAGAACCTCGACCTCCGCCTCCCCCAGAACCTCGTCCTCCTCCGCCTCCTCCAGACCCACGTCCTCCTCCGCCTCCATCAGTTGAAAATCCGGAAACATTATCTCCACCGTTACCACCTCCACGTCTCCTTCCAGTAGAATCAAAGTCATCAGAACCGCCATCAGAGAATCCTCCATCATCGCCACTGTCCCCACCACGGTTTCCACCAGAGCCACCACGTCGTCCCCCACTGGAATCGACATCCCCATCGTCGTCCACAGAACCGCCGCCGGAGGATATCCCACCATTGCCTCTGCCACGATTGCCACCTGACCCGCCACGCTGTCGCCCACCAGAGTCGAAATCGCCATCTTCGTCCCCTGAACCTCCAGTTCTTCTCCCTCCATTAGAAAATTCATCTCCTCCACCGCCAGCAATTCCTGAGTCATCATCACCTCCACCAGTGATTCTATTTCGACCACCTCCTCCTCCTCGTCGCCTTCCATCTGCATCAAAATCTCCGTCGTCATCGCTTACTCTAGTTCGACCTCCTCCGCGTCTGTTAAGATCATCATCGTCCACAAAATTGTCACTGAAACCACCTCCTGCAGAAAATCGAGTGGCACCGGAACTAGTACGACTGGATTCTATAATACCCCCTCCTCTAGAACCAGTTATTACGCCCCCATCCCCTTCTCCACTAGAGGTGGATGTAACTTTCTGGGTTCGTCTTCTCAGAACCTCTGTATCTACGTCCGGTACTTCCTGCTTGACCCTTTCTTTTTCCTCTTGAACAAATTCTATAATTTTATCTCCCAGAATAACTCCCAAATTAGGGGCTCCTCGTAATCTAAACGTAAATAAATAAATAAATATCATTGATATATTTAATTCACAACGCCCCGCTCAATCGAATGCCATTTTTTATCCATTTAAATTAAGTAACTGTTATTTAAAAATATTAACTAATTAATTTATATCAATTTAAATGAATTCAACTGTGAGATGTCGTTACCTTCGAAGAGCTTCTTCGAGAATTCGTATTTCTTCTCTTAGGTCTAAAATGACTTTGTTTCTGTCGGCCAGATCTTTTTTCTGTCGAGTGATGATTGTCTCTCGATTGAAAATATCTCCCTGTAGCCGTCTGATTGTATTGTCTCTATCTCTCACATTATTGTTCAGACCGTCAATATCAGTTTTCTGTCGGTTAATGATTCGATCTCGATTGTCAATATCTCCCTTCTGCTTTCTGATAACATCATCCCTGTCTATCAAGTCGTTTTTAAAAACTTCCAGATCATTTTTCTGACGTGTAATGGTTTGATCCCGATTGTCAATGTCTCCCTGCTGCCTTCTGATGCGATCATCTCTATCTTTCAAATCATTGTCTAGAATTTCCAGATCTTTTTTCTGTTGGGTTATGATTCGATCTCGATTGTCAATATTTTGCTTTTGCTTTTCGACAACATCGTCCTTTTCAACCAAGTCCTTTTTTATTTCAGCCAATTCATTTTCTTGATCTTCAATTTTTCTGTTTTGCTCTTCAATCTCAATAACTTGAGTTTTAATTCTTTCACGCAAAGCTTCATCTTGTTTCTTGTGTGCCTCAGGAATGAACGGGACCCTCTTCTCCTGAATTTTTACTTTTACTTCCGCTGGTGGGGGCGGAGGACAAAACACCGGCTCTGAAATCATCATGTCCATTACATTACATTATTACATTATAATATTTAGTAAAATTGCCGTTTCGTAATACATAAACTCTGCAGACTGACATAAATCGTAAATTAAATTGTAAATTAAAAAATAAATACCGGTAAATTTTTTGTAAAATAAAAAAATGTACCTACTACCTACTACATATATTTTTTAAATGTGAATTAAAAAATCTACGCATAAAATTCACGCACAAAAATGTGTGAGTTTGACTTGGAGTTTAAAAAAGTAAAGAGTTTTAATTACGTTTAGGTTTATATACTTGCACACTCTAAGTATCCCATAGAAAAGAGCAAATCGTGATAATACATACTCAACATAAAATTGATTGCAGAAAAATTTGCGTTTCACAACTGTCATAACATTTCTTTTTATAATACAATGTAAAAAATCAACTCATTACTTTTCTTTGATGTAAAGCACAAACGCATTAAATATAGAAAATGTGCAAACTAATTAAAAGCAGACAGAGTCAATCTGATGTCAACAGCATTTGCATTTATTTATTTGTATTGTAAAAGTTTTAATGAAAGGTTTTATGCATTTATTAAAAGGAATGAAATGTTGGAAACAATAGCTGTTGACAATTGTATGTGCAACAAAAATATATTCACATTTTACAATTCTAGAGCAGAAACCACCTGCTGGGTCATGTCATGAAATGTAATAAAATGCTAAAGACGGCGTATTTTTTAGCACGGTGACGATGCAACTAAAGATTTAATGAATGATACAAAGGAATTCATTCAACTCTAAAGTAAATATTGACTCGTGTAATATGCCAATTAAGCCAATGCTAGCAAACAGTTGACCGTATTTATACACGACGGTGTTATTGAGTGACGGACTGAAACAATCAACAATAGCAATCGCATTACTGTCATTTTTGTTGCTGATTATTGTATTTATAGTCAAGTCCCACAATTTATTTGCGTACCTACCTATAATTAATATGAATGACGGTAAGTCACGTCTCTAACAATCTCAGGCTCAGTTAAAAATGTCCATTGACTGCATTACTCAGTATGTTATCATGAAAGCAATTACAGATAAAAAGTTATTACATAAATTATGCAAACTGTGGAAAATAAATAATAAGATATATTACACGAAAATACATTTAGGTATAGATGTAGCTTATGATTAATTGCAGCCAACTAAAATTGCTCACGCTGCGTTTTAGTTTTAAATCATTACAATGCGATTTCATGTGTAAATTCCACCGATATTTCAAAAAAAAATGTTGCGAACTAACTGCAAGTCTACTTCTGATAAACGATTAGCAAATTTAAATATTGTGCTTGATATTTCTATTAACAATGCGAAATATTTAACTTGTTGAAACTCCAATTTGATGCTGTACTCTTTATATTACTGATTACTGGTACTGAAACAATTGCAACTGCATGGGTAACAAATCGGTGCCGAAATTAATATTTCAATAGTTGCTATTGTATTTGTGTAAAAATCAAGCATGAGTAAATTGTAATGCTTGATTGAAATTGACAATCAGTGTAATTAGTATTTGTCTTACCATCCGTTGGCCGTGGGGTTGTGATTGCTGTAAAACAAAATAGAGACACGTAAATGCATTAATTATAAGAAATAAGAAATATAATAAATAATACACCTAGACACCTACTATATAAATGTTCATATCACATCAAATGTAATTGCATAAAATATATCAAATGTTATAGAAGAGGCTTAAATTAGCTATTCATCAAATCATATTACAGTAATTTATCATTGGCTTCTTCCTATTGTGTTGGGCGAGCTTCTTAGAGGTATAATTATAAAAGTTTTTTAGTTTGTTTATTACGGCATTTAATTTTTGGCACACGCACGCTACTAAAAATAACATTGATTAGTGTATACTGTCTACCATCATATATAAGACAAATATCTTGTTATCTTATCTATATATGACTCATGGCGGTATTTGGTAAGATAAATAAATATCTTATATTATAATGTGGTGCGAATGCGAATGCACGGACAGATATATTAACTTGAATGCATTGTGTATTTATTGTTTTATTTTAAATGGGAGAATCAACCAACAATGATACACTAGATAAAATATTATCATCAATGAGTTACGCATTATTAGGAGTCACACTCATTACGGTAATTGCAATCAGAGTCTGTGGGAAAATATTTAAGCGTAATATGAGAGACGAATTTTTATGGATTCATTTGTTGGCTATACCGACCATTAAAGAGATAATGCTTGAGATGGGAAAGTACCTACATATAAGATTGCTAAGTACCTAATAAAATGTGTAGGTAACTACCTAGTACATTTGCTATGTTATTATCTCATTACTTGAAGGAAATAGTACCTACAATCAGTTATTAATTAGTCGACATGTGTTATTATACTCACTTCTAGAAGTATAAACACTGATTCGCGCAAGTTATGTAAGCGTTAAACTTTTTTCACTCTTACATTTTAATGAAACCTAATGAAGATAATACATGCTTATAGCGACAGAAAAGCATTACGAAATAAATGACGAATCTACATATTTAATATAATATAATGTCATATGTACAATACAACTGTACATAAAAAGGTGTAGCTTTCTGATTTGATTCTGGTTAAGGTTAAATTATACTAAAGAAACTTGATACCTAATTATCTGTAATTTAGCGTGGAATCTTAAAATAATATCAACCCGTATTAGCTCTTCTGGAGGGTTGTTCGGATTTTTTCTAGTTATATAACATCTGCAGGCCAATGACATGACATTTTTCAATGAAATATGTTTTGTAGAATGGTGTAACTTAAATACCAACATAAATTGTCACTTTTTATTTCACGTTGTCACCTGGTTACTGGCCAATACTCCTTTCATCCTAGGCAAATGCCAAGTACAAACGTTTTTTTACAAAAGCGGGCGTTCGGAAAGACGCGCAAATGCGGATTTTCTATAATTCCTACAGACCATGACAGACGCGTTTGGCATACCGTTTTAGTTCAAATAATGCTTTCTTTAACTTTTACACATTTTTGGTTTTGTAGAGCATAATTTGCTACTTTTGGTTGCTTTTTGCCATTTACTTTTTAATTTTGTGTTGAGATAAAATAATATAAAATATGTGCCTTCAAATGCACACAACACACCAATCCAATTTTACAAATAACGATCTTCTTTCATTGAAATCAGCTGAAAATTATTGTGATGTTCTCTCAAATCTCCTGCAATTCATCTAAACACTGATCACTGTATTGTCTCGTTTTTATGCCATATTTAAAAAATTGTGTCTTATAAAGATGTCTTTTTGCAAGGAAGTGGTATATTTTGGTACCCTCTCGCAAATAATCAAACTAAAAACAAAAAAACTTACTATATTGAATGTTATTCATATTGAAAATCGTAATTATTGTCGTTTGGTCTAAGCGTGTATAATGCTATACTCTCTTATCCCTGATTTTGACCTGATAACCATAAACAAGCACTGTATAGCCTAGCTGGTCCACATAAAGTACGACGTTGCAGTAACAGTAAAGTAGTGAGAAATTAATTTTGTTATCATTGCTTGATTTGTTTGGCACGTGTATTTCAATGACGTATTACCAATCTCTACTTTCATGCTAAGTTTCATGAAAATCTTTTGCGAAATGTCGAGAGGAAAATTAAATTTGAGGTCTCATACTCAAAAAGTAAATTTCTCATCGACTTATTGTTTCGCAAAGTAGTTACTGAAAATTTCTTTAAGATAAAGCCTCCTTTAGTAACATCTTTATACATGCAAATAATATGTAGAACATAATTTGCTACTACAAATATCCTAGAATGTGTGCAGATTATTATTATTAAAAGTCGGGGTGGGATGAACAGATTGGAGTAAAATTTTATACAGATACTTATGGAAGGTTGGCGTATCGATGAACTGATTGATACTCATCTTTTTGACTTTCGTCTCAAAAAGTAGGCTTAACTGCCCTCCATATTTGATAAAAATGGGCTAGTGGGCCCAGTATGGTTGATATCTTGCAAGAAGAAACACCCGCATGTATCTACTTCTACCTTACACAGGCTACGAAAACTTTTCAGAAAGACAAGAATGAATTAGATCAGTTTTAATGATAAAAATATAAAAACTCTCTCTCCCTAACTTTTCAAAACAATGACTATTGGAATATGGATGACAACCGTAAATAAATAGGATGGCTTAATTGAAACAAATATCATCAAGTCCCATCAGTGAAGTGAATAGAGCAATAACAAAGCAGAATAATAATTTTCAAGTAAAATGTTTTCATGGTCTGGTAATAATATATTTGAATGCATAAAAATGCTAATTAAGTACCTCAATAGTCACCACTTCTGAATTGGTAATCAGTCCATTTTTTGCGTTTCATTTAGTGCAATGAAAAATTGTTTAACTCAAACCTGCTCTATTTACCCCACTACCCTGACTACAACAATGTTACCCATAATATGTAATAGTTACTACCAATTTAGCTATAACCACCGTTTATCTTTTCTACGTAGGTAGGTCAGATAACAATTTTCGGTTACGAAAACGGGAAGCCTGAATTTTTCCACCGCTGTTCTCCACCACCGTAAGTTTGGAGGACAACGGATGTCAGGCTTCAGGTTTCACTTCTTTGTGACCAAAAATTGTGAACCTATTGTAGAAAGATACAGGGTTGGTATAGCTACATTGGTGACTACTAATTATATTTTATTAGGGTTCCTTACTTTTACTTTAAAATTAAGCTTTGGTTTTTACTACTGTGTCTTGATTGGCAAACTCGATTATTCGAATCAATAATAAACTTAAAACGATATTGTTATGCTTTTTTAAATTCGTTCAATATAAATTTGAGTTTTAATTTATTGCAGTATGTATTCTATGGCAAATGGCAATCCAAGCAGTATAATAACACTCTTACAATTATTGCCTAATTTTGCCTTTGATACACTTCATGAAATAGTGCGAAAACCATTTTCTACCTGACTTGTTCATTTGGGGGTTAATTTAATTGACTAGTTTAGTTTAGTATATTTAGTTTATCTAGATTGTTAAGTAGCGTAAGCTACTTTATTTAGTTTAAATTTAGTTTAGTGTCAGTTAATATATTAGAATAAAAAAACTCACAGTAAAGCGGAGGAGGATATACCAATTGGTATTTAGGGATAGGGTACTTGTAACCCAGTCCATTCATTACTGGAATAATGGAGACTATAGTAAGTAGAATCACTTGGCACAATTGCGATTGCATTTTGCAAAATTCAAAAATAAACTATTATAAATAACACCACACCAAAACTAAGTCTTTAAAATTGTTACTGAGCCCTACATTCGGGCAATTTTTTATCAAGCAATGTAAAACTCATTTGACCCCAACAAATGATTTGTTCTTGACATGTTGAAAAACTTAACACTAAATGCAGTTGATAACTGAATTAAAATTTAATAAGTGATTATAAAACACGTTTTCAAATATTCAATATTTATTTTCGTTTGTATGTAAACCACATTCTAAAATAAATGAGTAAATCATAGTAAGAATTTCTCATTGGGATTTTAAACATTTAAAAAGTAATTTCCATGTCGAATTCTAAAATAATAAAATTCGACTTTGTTCGAATAAATATTTTCTCTGTTTCACTGTTGATTTCATTGAAAAATTGTAACCGAAGTTGCTTCTGCTCTGATAAAGACTTAAATATGAACTGAGTCTCTGCGTTACAAGAAGGCGGAGTAGGTTGTGCATAAAACTGCAATTGCACTAAATGAGCGTGATTTTAGATTAATTAAAATAACACACTCAGTACAAGGTTAGACTCATTTACACACCTTTTTCTATAACCCATCTATGTGTCAATCAAATAAATACCTTCATGCACTTGTACTCGTAACGAATGCCAATGGTATTTATTATTCTCTTAATACAATACGATAAGTATAATATATAGTGTGATGAATTATAAGATTATGACGAAACGTCAATACTAAAACCTACATAGTAAATATTGTCATGTAGTAAATACACGTATATTTCATTAGTGTACCTGTAATGCATTTACCTAAGTAAAGTTACAATAATAAACGCGTAGTAAACATGCATTTAATTTCCTTTATTTGACTCTAGGCACTAATACACGCAAACATAGTTCGAAAGATATGGAAGGGTATGGTAAGTGGTATTGCTCGGGTTAGTTACGCTTTTTCAATTTCTTTTCTAAAAAGGAATCGCCTGTAATAAGTCCTACAGATATATACGCTGAAAGGATGCGCCGACTTTTAGTGTGAGAATAATTATTACTCTATTGTTACTGTTGTCGACATCAAAAGTGCTGCTGTTGGTACTACACATCATTACAATCACAATTACGTGCCTCAGCTGCATTTCTCTTCAATCATTGTTTAAATTTTATTAGAAACTTCTGTGCGAGTATATTGTGTGTCTATTCGTCCGTCTGTCTGTCTTTTGTCTTGAACGTTTGAGATAATCAAGGGCGTTCCAAACACCCTCCCCCTTTTCGCAAATTACACTTGATATTTTGGAATTGGCTTTGGCTGCAAAATTACAAAAAATTGTAAACATTTTCACTCTAAGCGCGAATTAATGTGTTAGTTTCTGTTTCATGTTAGCCTGAATTTTTAGTAATTTATAACGTTTTGCATTTATCAGCTTAAAATGAGCCCCCAAATATAAATGGCAATGGCAATCGAGCAATAAAGAGCAATAACCTGTAGATAATGATTTGTAAAATATTGAATGGGTTTTTGTCAGCTTGTAAATATTACTCTGACGTACAAAACAAGACGCAATCTTGAAAGTTACTACAAATATTTAAATTTAGATAAAAATGCTATAGTAAATTCCGTTTTAGCTTGCGAAACTTTCTTACCCCATTAGCAATGGTTGATTATTATTATGAATGAAGAGAAACAATGTCTACACACACTTAATTTGGTGCACTGCACTCGAATTGCATAAAATAATTAATAACGTATGATGAGACAGTTGGTGAGTTTACTGAAACCTTATCGCGATTCACGGAATGTCAGTCTGTCAAAATTACGCAACTCTGGATGAACACAATAAAATAAATTGTAACCTCTCTTAACCTGCCTCTACTCATTCTCAATGCGTTCTTCACACTAAATAAAAAACTTCAGCTATGTAATGAACAAGTAGAACATCTATTTATTTAACGTACCTAATTCTAAAGCAGGTATATACACTTGTTAAATGTGTAAACATTGTTTCTTTTTTGTATTGATATAATAATACTACCTAAAGATATATAACCTAAAGCTCCATAATGTGACATTATAGTTCTATTATCATATAATTAGCAGCCAATTGTATTTAGGTAAAATATAATATACTCTATGTATAGTTTGTATAAGTATAGTAGTAAATACTGACGTAATGATGAGTTTGTATGATTAAGTACAGCGAAAAATAATTTTACTTCTAACTTCTTTCATTAACTATTTACCAGCGTACAGGTACTATGAATGATGGATTGTTGTTAAATTAGAGCTATCTTCTTTGAAAATCATTTGTTTTATTGGCAACAACTCATAGCGAGTGCAGTGCAACTTGTAAACAGGATTATGTAACATGATTTGTTGTATACGTACAGAATTGCGTTTAATTGTTTAGAATTGTAATGTATGCATGCTACAATAAAACGCGAAGAATTTTCAATTATTATACTCATTCATGTTGTATCAAATTGCCTCAGTGACCTTATGCTAACTTTCTCAGCGTATTTTTAGGTTCCCACTAATTTTACTGTACAAATGTTTATACAAGCATGCATATTAGAAAGGTTTCTTAGAACAAATTGTGCACTAGATCCTTTGTATTTTATGAGTAACGGTGTACCTTGTATTAAATATTACTACTAATAAGTCGATTAACGCTAATTATCACTAATTAAATGATATTGTGTTAAATTACACATCTACAAAAATGATGTTAAATGCAAAAATTACTTAGGATACAATTTTAAATAATTCATATTTCTGAACCTGGAAATTTTATAATTCTCTAGGAATATTTATACATCTATTTTTGCAATTGACACTCTTTAAATATGGCATTTCTTTGATTATAAATCGTTAACCTAATTATCACTACACTATATCTTAGGTAGTTGTCAAGAGAAGAATTCGTCATAGATTCCACATCACACATAGCATTTTTTGTCGACGACTGTGTGCTTTTCTCTGAAAGTACCTTAATGTAGAGAACATTAGATAATCTAAGAAATTACAATAAATTTACTGAAATGACAATACTATGTGATTGTACAATTAAATGTGATTAGTAATTAAGCACAATTATTGTTATTATTATTTCTAGAAATAAACATGGTTTCTGAAATTATTAAAAATTATTGTCCCTTGAGCTACTTGGACAATTTGTCACAAATGAAGAAGTAGAATTATCATACTTCGTTACAATAATAGAAATTAATTAATTTGATCCAATTGCCATTTTTAATTCCCAGCTACCTCAGTAAACAATGTTCAATGTGTACAAATTTAACCAACTGGTGAAAACGGGGTAAAAATAGAAATCTTAGTTTCGCAAACAGTTTCAGTAATACGTACCTATAGTAGTAACTCTGTGAAAAATAATGCACCATTGCAAAATATTAACATTTATTTTATGCTTATATACTACTAAATTTTATTTTATTCACCTTAAAAACAGAATAATGAGACTTCTTTTATGATTAAATTTGTAAAATAAACATGCCTTATAAAATTAATTATGAAAATGAAAATTTGACATTATTAAACGTTGAGTCTAGTCTA
>JABASD010002805.1:0-23877 GCA_019776165.1 Pogonognathellus flavescens
GGGAACCTATGTTTTGCATGTGAGGTAGATATGGCCTAAACATCATGTGGGCAAAATTTCATTGAAATCCGTGAGACACATAAGTAGAGGTTTACTTGTAAGCTGCAATTTGGATTCAAGGAGAGATGATTTGACACCCAGAGATTGGCTCTGTGTATATTTTATAAGAGGAATGCTGTTAACTCTGGATACAGTAGAATTTGCTCGTTGTCACTTCAATGGGTCTGACTTTAGTCGGAAATCAACGTGATTTACTCATCTGTCACAGTTTTATTACCAGTCTTTTCTATATTTGTAATGCATCGGCATACTCACTAAGATTCTAGTTCGTAAAATAAAAAAACAAACTTTTCACTACACCAGACTCAATGTCAACATCATGATTAACGAGAATATTCGAGCAAGTTACTTGTTTTAACCTCGGCACATATCCAGATTGCCCTTTTACACATTTACACTTGCTACCTAGTCAAACCTAAAAACATTTTCCATAACAGCTTAATATTATGTTTAATGTGCAGTAGTTAGCAACTTTAATTTAATCATTTTATCATACAATTTACGATCTGTTGACAATAACTGTAGAAACTTTCCCAGTATAGTCAATTCACATTAACAAAATCACACTTTACAAGCACTCGGGGCAATGAAATCAAATTGCTTCTCAACAAAATGCACAGTAAAAAATAATGTGGATTAATAAAGCATAAAAATTACTTGCTTCCTACATTTAATAATATTATTTAGGAGATACAATGTATTCTAAATCCTAATAATAATTTAAATATTTCCATCAAATGTAAAAAGCACCAGACAATAAGAATTCGACTTAAAAAAGCATTTCGACGAACATTCCTTTGCACTAAAAAATAAGAAACTAATTCAAGGCCATAAAAAGCAATGATCCGTGGATTGATTGGTATATTCTAATAAATTAGGGCGGTCACTGAAGATTTGTCCATGTTAATGCCTTGAATGTACCTTGAGCCTTTTGGGAACGTGTGTTTGTAATTTAGTGACTGTGACGTGTGTAACTTTCGAAAGAAAAGAATTGGTCTTTGTTTGGTAGGATTCTTTATGTCAACTACCTTCTATCTAAAGCTAAAGACGCTTGTATAACTTTCGATTGAACTAGTACACGGAGAGTGTGGTAATGAATGACTGTTTCCAAAGTTCGCCTTGGCTTACATTACAACAGCATTACTTTTCCCATTTTTGTTGGCTAGGTGAATTATGCTAGAGAGACTTAAGACTATACACAGTTTAGCAATGACGGAATAATACGAACAAACTTTCCATAATATACTTCTTACTGCATCCCATGCCTATACACAGCACCAATATTTGCTTTTACAAATCCAGAGCAATATAAAATATAGGAAAAATGTAGAACTTGTTGTTGCAACAGTCTTAGACGTCTAAATACTCATAGTGGTATATTACAGAATGCATATTATATATTATGTATATATACAAAATATTTACCTATAAGGAGAGTGGAGGCATGTCATTCATTCCATAATCTCTTATCGTTCTTTTGCTTTAGTAAAACTTTTTTCTGAAGCGTCTCTTTAAGCCGGACGATCTATTGGGTTTAGACAAATGGTAGTGGAGCAATGTGTGTCGTGTGTGGTTTGACCGTATAACGAGTGTTCTATATAAAATGGGTAAGAAATGCATAGTTTTTCTTCTTTTGATATAATATTATACGTATATAGTGACTGTATGGAATGTGCTAGGTTCAAGGTAGAACTGTAAGTATATAGATGGGTTTATTAGGGTTGGCTATGGCTTTGACTACGTGGTATTTGTGTACCTCTTTTCGTTCTGTTACGTTCGGTCCGAATGGTACATACTACTCTTCCTTGTCGTTTCGTCTGTCCTGGCTAGCAGATTTCTTGTGGGTCTCTTCGTCTTTGGTTTTTTACATCCTTTGCTTTCATACTGAGTTCAGTAGGTAACTCCTTACATAACAGAGTGGTACACACATACATATAGGACGCTACAAAAATAAAAATCAATTCTTCGATTTTAGTCGTTGCTCACAGCTTAAACTTTTAAGAATAATATTGCAGTAGGTATTTGCACTTGAGTAGAGTCTTTCTCTTTGTGTGACTCTCTGTAACTTTCCTCTTCGTCTTTTATGTATTTGTAGTACATTTGACGGTATATTTTTAGCTAACTACATTATCGCATTGCAATCCAATGGATCAAAAAGGTTTTCCTTTTTTATTCTTTTCCTCCCTCTCATATTTACAGATATACTTTGTCTACACTAACAAAACTGATAAGATTACCGCTCGGCTTACTTAACAGAAAGTTATTTCGCGTGAGGACGGGAAGAGATAGAAGTGGGTAACGAAGTTCGTGTTTTTCTTTGGACGCTACACTCTCGACTCAACTTAACTTTGCCCTGTTGAGTTAAGAAGTGCTAGTAGTAGAAAGTAGAACTGCAAGAGATGTATTCCAGAATTCCAGTCTCAGTCCAACATCATTTTACAAATCTATTCACTGTGTGCCGGGCACTATGTAACATTTTATGGTTTCATTATAAAGTATTAAGTCCGTAAGTCTCTCTTGTCATAGTCTGAGAAAGTCTGTTGTGTTCTCACAACTTTTTTCAACTCCTTGTCGTTGCGAAGAGTTAAAACAGACTGCGTGGCTTCTTGCCTTCCATCTCCAATTCTTTTGTTGTGTTATTATTTGGCTTGGCCAAAATCTAATGCGTCTTCAGCACAATAACGACATGAAGAAGACTAAGTCTTACTTAATACACAAAACAAATAATTCTGTGGAATTATTGCGCACTGGCTTTAGGCGTCGGTGCAGAGAATTTATACGAGACATGTGTTGAATTTCCTCTACAAACTACCTACATTTTCAAGCGTACACGTACAACATGCAAATTCACAACTGTCAAGAGTTCTCTGCAATAAGATAAGTAATACCTACAGTCAAATTTCTTTTAACACGTTCCATACACCATATAATTCCTGTTCTCAAAAATATTACAACAAATTCACGAAATGCTATATCCTTTACTCAAGTTTATTGGGTTTCTCCCAAAAACACACATTAGGTATGCTGTGCAAAAAAAGTTTTGGCAAAAAACCTTATAAGTGACTAAATCTCCATCCGATCCAATTTTAATTACAATATTATATTAATTAGTAATTTAAATATTCGTTTAATTAATGTTGATTTCAATTAGCATTTTTAATAATGGTTAGCAGAAATCGAATACGTGTCTGTAGATTTTAAAATGTTGGGGAATATCCGTAACATACAGGAAATCCAACAGCTCTACGTAACTTTAAATACAGGACACATAATATTTATGATTCTGCAACTCATTTCATTATGCAGTAGTAAGAAAATCATGTGGATGTGACACAATTTCAATGAATTAGCCAACTTGCACATTTCTGGATGGGTATTAAGTTTTATTTTACGTGATCTAAATAGTTCGTGTTGTCTAAACCAACGCAATGCACTTAATTAGTAGATCAGCAGTAGTAAACCTTCGAATATAGTTATGAGACCCCGTATAAGTAAGAGACGGTGCTGAAAGTTTTTATGAGTAGCGGAATTGTCATAGGAGACTTGGTCGTACATAATAATGAATCTGCTGCAGTCGCATTACGAGCATTGAAGAAAATTGGATGAACATGCTGTATGATTTCTAAATTCATCTTTCGTAAGCAGAATATATACCACTCTAGTATATATGTGACCCATATATGTACTATTTATATCACTCTCAAGACATAATGCTACTAAAACATCGCAGAATCTCATCTAATATAAACATGTTGAGAGACTAGGAATTAGGAGTTCAAAAAATAAAGTAATATTTAAAAATTGGCAAAACTCACCCAACTGAAACAACTAGAGAGGAGTTAAATGAATAATCAGTTTTTCGATCGTACAGTATGTGCCTTGATTATAATTTTACACAAAATGTTCAGTTAAACCTTGGAGCAAAATAATCTCGGTATAATAATCCTCAGATATTCGAGCAAAGAATTATAAATATTTAATTACTTTTGTATATTATCAAATTGATGACTACGGGCAAACAAGAGACTGTAGGTTAAAACACCATTCGCTCTCCTGTCCTCTGCTCCACTACCCGAGATTTTAGTTTTCCCTGGAGAAGTTGAAAATGCAGTAAATCATAAAGAAAGCTGTACATTAACACACTCTCGCAGTTTATTCTCATTCTGAGAAATTTACATTTTGTTGCAAATTGTAGGCGACGACATTTTCAGAGAAAAAATTTAGTATGTAAACTCCATCACTGCTTGGGTTACCTACTTTCTAATCCATATACTTTTAAACGCTACAAACTATACTCGTAGAGTCTCTTCACCCAGCTCACGACATAAAATAATACGCGTATATCTACATTACACAGCAAAAAGCAGGTCTTTCAAATACACATTGAGTATTCAAAGCAATCGTGAAAGTTTGATTTGGCTGGCTCTTTGATTGCAAGTAAAATTTATAAATATTGAAGCATGTAGGCGGAAATCGAAATATTAGTATCATACTTACTAGACAAAGACAAAACCGATTTTACTATATAGAACCGAACCCGGTAACACCATTAGTATAAAATATACTAATCTCTAATACTATTCTACACATACCTATACTGCACAGTTGAATGCATGTGTAAAATCCAATGATGTTCGCAGTGTGAATCCACTCAGTCTACCACTACTATATGTACAGGGTTAGATATAATGATTTACCAGAAGTCCACAGCCTACATAAAGATGTAGGCTGTGGACATTTGTGGTACACCTTTGTATAGAAAATCTTATTATCCTGCATTCAACAAGCCTAACATCAATAAAAACGGTTACATATTACTCTCAAGCAAAATAACTCAACAATATTAATTCAGGAAACAAACGTTCAAAATTTAACTTAACAGCGTTTATGAAGTTTCATAAAGATTCATATCACTGTCAAGTTATACAATCGAACTTTCATCTTCAGAATTGTAAAGCAAAAATGTTTACATGAGCCATGCAATATTTTACATTATATATTTCACAATTAAAGGTAAAAAAGAAATTAAAGTGAATCAAATTAGTCAGTTTAATTATTCCATTTTGAGGCACCTTGTGCTGATTTTCAGCTCTTTCAGCTTTTTTTGACATTTGACTTATTAATATTTCACCAATTTTCATAATATTAAGCTTGTTTAACGCAGCAAAAAAGATTCTCTCCAAAATGGTGCACTAAAAAGATCTTACTGTTATAGTTAAAGCTGTGAACCAGTGGCAAATGATTACGTGCAACCCCGTATGTGTTTGTGGTATGTGAATGTGTAGAGTGTAGACATTGTTGTTGATACTTGAATTAAAATTAAATGGTGGTGATGAGTCAGTTGTTGGAGTGTAGTTGTAGACTGGGTGGATCTTCTAGGTACTTGGTTAGTTGGAAAACAACTCGTCCGGATTTTAAGTCAAAGTACATCCACCACCACTCTCATCTCCTCTAAAGTCTAAAAGTTGACTACATGCAAAACTCCCACTCTCTCACTGTCTCTGCAGATTCGGGTGATATTACATACTGCTGGGTTCACGACAAGGAAAAGTTAATGCATTGCAGTAGTTGTGGTGGTACAATAATAATATTAGCATGCACACAAAAAACACACACGGCCCTTCGGTACTTTAAGCTACTAATTATACAATGCAACGGTAATAAAGTGTATAGTGACAGTGAAAGCAGATATTTCAACAGCTCCTTTCATTCTACTGCTAGTACTCTCCTGGCCCAGTGTAATAATATTGGAATTAAAGATATATCTGCACTGCCTACTTATACTTCACCCATCTAAGTTGAAAAGCCATTATTAATAGAAGTTTACTAGCAGTACAGTGCATAGAACACACAGGAGAAACTAGATTGTTTGTATTGGATATATGTACATAGTAATGCTAATGTTTGCTTTGGATATACAAGGATTATGTCGTTTAATTGGGAGTGGGAGGAATACATGTTATTGCACATTAAGCATATAAAAGGAGAGATTCAGTTTCGTTTATCTAGGCTATCTAAACTGTTGTTGTTGTGTTCTGCATTTTGTGAACAAAGTGAAATGGCTAAAGAATTGCCAATCTCTCAACAAAGCAGGCACTTATAATGGAAAATTACACTAAATTATTTACGTGACTGAATGACAAGAAAAACTAATTATTAACTACAGCCAGCCTTTTGCATAGCGGACTTGTTTGACTTGTCTAGTTAATAAATAAGTAATAATAAATTCCATATTAGATTTGGTTTTCTATGACGCAATTACACAACCATAATAGCCTCCGTCTTGTTTGTTAATAATACAATACAATTTTGATGCCTGCAGCAAATAAATCTTTCCCTCTTTTGTAGCATGCAGTCACATATGAACCGAATCAAACACTATATCGATTTATATCTTTCATTCTCATAGAACTTGCTTTGGATTATAGCATAATGTGTATATTATAAAAAATATAGAAGATTCCATGCGGTACATAAATACATACTTACATTATAAGACTAAAGAAGGCCCAATGTGATTTTATAAAGCAGCAGCTTCTAAAAATGTTCAGTACTTTCACTTTCTATATAGGAGTCTCATGTTGTAAGTCTGCACCAAGGTTTACACGCTTTTCATAAAGACATGAAGAACATTTGCTGTGAAGGGATTTACAAAGAAACATTTTTATTTTTGAACGTATATTTTTTAAGTTTTTATGCAAATGTACATAATTTTACACAGCACACGTAGTAAGCAAATGGTACAAACATTTGTACATAAAGTAGTGTGTAAGTATTTACTGTTGACAGTTCGTTTCCTTTCCGGTTTCATTTCTATAAGCAAGACTTGTTAAGTGGTCGCGATACGGAACTCTGACTCCTTTCTTTCATGTACTGTGCTGTATGAGGTTCTCATTAAATGCAGTTAATTCGGCGAACATAATTTTGCATTAGCTAGAGACTTTTACATTAAAATTACTCGAACGGACAAAAAAGGATTTCTCATGTCCGCATGATTTTACGCTAACGTGAGTCTATTCAAATGCTTTAGTTACATGAATGGAATCACCCTTTGATAATATAATAACGTAAATCCGGTATAAAATGACGTTATAGTATGTACACGTGGAAAGCATTAGCATATAAAATATATTATTTTGTGTTTAGTCTTGAGATGTATATTCATATTTACATAAAGACATTTCATCATTTGTGTTAATAGTCACTAAGATTCCGCTTTGTGACCAGGATTCTCAAATCTACTGTAATCATATGGACGCCACTAGAATTTCCAAAGTGGGTAATTATTATGCATTTTCTGTTGCTAAACCATAAGATTACACATACGATTCAAAATATTTAGCTAATTACACGTATTTCCACCTGTACTAAAACTCTAATAGTATGAAAGTTAAAAACATGAATTCGTTCGAAAAATAATTTCCCAGCGGGCTCGTCTACAACTCAAAGGCTCGTTCAAACATCATGGACACGGTAATTAAACACGAATGCCGAACGGTGTGGTGAATGGCTTATTTTAGCAATGCAGATGTTGCTTGTTCGAATTATTACAGTGAAACCGCTAGGAGACAAGGGAACAGAACTCCGCTTAATTAATGGTGAAGATAGCTCCACGGAAATATATTACATATCTATATTATTAGTAGACAGATACATAGATCATTTTTATTCAGACGATATGGCCAAACTCCTATACATCTTTGCATGAATAATACGAGTGTGTATATTCCTATTCATATATTAGTAAATACACTTACACCAAAATTATTCTTATGCAAGTCCATGTACACATTTATATGTTACTGTGCAGGTATGCCTTGTTAAAAACAAATGGGATGCTATTACTAGTAATAATTATATAGATCGTTCGAGCAGAAAAACATTTAAAACGCATGTGGAACACACTGCACACGTTATTACACGTTTTGGTGTGCTGATGAGCCTGATATAGTAAATACATTAGCCTTTAATACTTAAAAACAGTTAAAAGTAATGCAGTATTATTCCAATGTGGTTTTTAACATTTCCCAGTAATTCAGACGTACATTGTGGGAGTTTTAAGAAGGACACTCTTCTTTTACGGAACTTAGTGTGGAAATCCGTCAAAGGAAGAAGCGTTGAGAATTTTTCGACTTTTCTCATTCACAGTTTAGTGGAAGTAGTAAGAGTTTTAGTTGAAATAGTTGTTCATGGCATTTTCACTGGGGAGATCGAGAGAGTTGGAGAAAAAGCCTGGACGAACTATCAACAACATTAGTATTAAAGTATTTCTCAGTTTAACTATAAGTAATAGCTGTAGCTACTTCTGGCATGAATTTCAGTGGGCACGAAACTCATACTGTAATATACAGACCATTCAGACCAAAATGTGTGTGTGTGTGCAAAATAACAAACGAAGAGAGGAATGATTCTGAAACTGTCTGACAGAATATGGCTAAAAGAGTTCTAAAGTTGTAACTGTGTCTATGTCTCTCAGCTGCAAGTCAATTCCTTTATAGTTGATGGTTTTTGTAAGTTAGAAAATGTATCGTGTGTATGTGTGCTGCGGTATAATGGTATGCAGTTATGTAGTAATGGTCCTTGTAGCTTCTTTCTTTCTCTTTTCATTCTCTGCCCCTATTCCAGCTACTACTACCACATTGCTTGTGTATGTGTATGTATTATTTTCCATGTATTTTGTGTCAGTAGTGTCTAATAGCGTCTATTTTATCCTCTGTCCATGAACATCAACGAAAAACGAAAGTTGGTTAAGTTGGCTTCGTTTCGTGTGTACACTTTACTACTGTATAGGTTTAGAACAGCAGTAAAGTAAAGTAAAGGAAGCGTGGCAGTACTAATACAACATAACCGTGTAGAGTACAGTAGTGGTTCTCTGGTTGTAGAAGGAGAGGAGGATTTTAAGAGGCATAATCCTACAGCCAGTGCCTACGAGGCAAAACAGTGAAAGGAGAGAACGACAGTGAAACGGACTGAGAATGTGACAGAGAAACTAATGACCCACAATGCCGTCCACTTGACATGACAAGAATAATATTGAACCAATTTCGTTCGTTCGATGATCCTCCTACCAAAATGTCTCATGCCTTGCTAAAATGTCTGTGTTTGCTATTATCTTATAGAAAAAGACTCTTACAACTTGTATGCTTAATGGTCGAGAGAGACTCATGCTACTGTCTAACACGGTTAGCAGTTCCAGGAAACCAACCAACTAAATCGCACACTGATAAAATCTTTAAGAAACCATGTATTGTTAACCATTGCTTTTTTACTGCCGTCTCTTGTGGAAAACAAAGATTTGCATTTGATTGTGTTATTCCCATTTCGTCACCATAAAATTGCAACTACATAAGATAACGATGTTATTTAAAATCAAAACGAATTTGCACTTACGAAACATTTAAGAGTACAAACTTGAATTTAATTGATTTAGACAATTATTGATGGGTTTTATTTTTTAAAACTACGAAATTTCAGTTATCATGAATTTACAAGTGGATGGGGAATTAAGTAGGATTAATTGATACAGATAGTGATCGCATGTTCAGAAGTAATCTAATTTTTTCTGGGAATTGCAACCCTGGAATTGAGTAAGTGCATGCATAAGTTGTACCGTTGGATGTGTACAGAGCCCAGATAGTAGACAGAGTTTCAACAGACTCACTTCGAAACAAAATGTTCGTACATATCTTCAAATTTGATGCGTTTTCATGGTTGTATAATATTTTATACTGTGAACAAAATACTTACCTAGGTTGTGGTATCTATATATCTTTCATGAATGCACATGTATAAATGTACGTTGAAGTGAAAAGTAAAACTAGAACTGAAGTAGCCTACAGGGCATCACGATTCTCTGAAAGTAGACACGAAACGACTCATGTTATTATACATACGAGGTACTTTAGCAAATGTTTGTTTTAAATTGCACACTCCGGTTTTTTCCAATTCTTTTATCTCCAGAACCATTCAGACCGTTCCATCAGTGACTTCGCAATTAGTCTAATGATCAACATTAGTATGTGTCGTGTCTCATGATCATTTGTCCACCGTAAATCCCCATCATTCGTCACTATTACCTTCTCTAACTCACAATCACTTTCTCTTTCAAACCCACGCTAGTAGCATACAGTACATAATTAAATAATCCAGATTACCAAGTGGATACATGTCATCCGATACATTTAATCAATACGCTATATACAATTATTATAGTACACATAACTAGTCTATACGAATGATCTATATCAAAAGATGGTTTCCACCAAATGTGAAAGATTTAGTCGGGTACTAAACGATCTTTTAGTGTGTGGGTATCCTTAGGAAGAAATGGGAATATCATACTCACCGTCACTTACTGTAATATCATCGAAAAATGTATATAAACTGTGAGACAGAAGGATAATTTTTCGTTGCGATGTAGTCCCGTTTTCTCCTACACAATGTGAAGCAGACTGTGGAAGCCGACTTCGGCCCTCCCTCTGAAGTGTGGCAGCCAATGAGTCGGGTTAGCTGAGGCCCAATAATGAATTTTTCGATTTATTCAAATATTTTGGCGGCCACTGTGGGTTAGCTGTATATAGTTGTTAGTGACCGCCAAGCATATTTGAAATAAATCAAAAAATTCAGGATTGGGCCTCAGCTAACCCGACTCATTGGCTGCCACACTCAGAGGGAGTGCCGAAGTCGGCTTCCACAGTCTGCTTCACATTGTGTAGGAGAAAACGGGACTACATCGCAACGAAAAATTATCCTTCTGTCTCACAGTTTATATACATTTTTCGATGCTGTAATATTAGTTTATAAAAGTGTAATTTTTGACGCTAACGTAATAATCTTAATGAAGACATTATGTCATGTCTCTTTTTATATAAGAAATGGTAGAAAGCGCCGAAAATGACACACTTCTAACTACTTATTACCAATAGAAAGCACTTTTCTTTCACATGATGCCACACGTGTATCATTAATTCTAATTCTTTCCTGCAATATATGTATGTGTTTTACTTGGAAAAACTGAAACTAAATAACTCACAATGTTAAGGCTGCAGTCTACTAGTACAAATTATACACAACATTCTTTCTCCTCATTCATGCCCACTAGAAAAATCAACTAACAGATAAAATTACTTAAACCCCGGAGCACAAACCACAGCACATTAAAGTGTCTTATTATACCTCCCTTGCTTTCATAATTATTTAACTCCTGCACTATTCTAACTACTGACGTAATGGTATATCTTTAGTGAAAATTGATGATGCATTATATCCGAATACACGTCGTTTGAATTATATTTTATATAAAGTAAAACAACAATCTCTCCAATTTCCTTCATTTCGCTTGCTTTCCCATTTTCTCCATTAATACTGCCACACAACGACAGGACTTGTCAGTCGTTTTCAATCATAATTAATGATTGCCCAAGATGGTTACACTCTTTCCATCCTTCCATTAGTATGTCCTATAGGCCACGGACACTCTCATTTTCTCTCAAGCTGAAACTAAATGGTCCGGATCCACCAAGTCAAATTCAACTATTTTTTATTAGGCATTCAATACATGGTGTTCCATATAATATGACTACTTTTATACGTATTTTAAGCAAAGATGATATTATTGTATATGAGACATAAGAGAAATCAATACTAAATAGTATTTAGCATATTATAATATAATGCTGCAGCATGATCATAACCCTCTTTCAGGGTTTGAGGCGATTGAAGTAGATTCAACGAGGATCAGATGGGATTATAATTTATCAGACTACGTAAGAGCAAGCATCATCGCAAGAACAGATAGTGGAAGACCAAGGCTAGTGCTATTATGTATGTATAACGTGTACCTTCTCGTCTTGACTGCCAGAAACCTTTTGCCTTGTTGAATCTCTACTGATTCTCAACCAGGCACGTATACAAGGGGAGGCGATGCACAGAATGCACGTCCAGTGCACCCCCAGAATTTAATATCATGCACTAGATATTTTATAAATTTTGAATATAATGTTTCAAATTACAATTATGACGTAAAAATTGAAGAAACGAAAATTCTTCCCGTCGACCTGACAAGAAATATAAAAAAATCGCGTTTCGTTCGAATATGGTGTGGAAATGTCTTAACATGTCTCCTTGACAGGTCACGACTTGTTACGGCACTGCAAATATTTTCTAAATTTGTTGACGTGGTTGTAAGTTGCAGATAACCGACCGGAATTTGTATGCTCGATTCTAACAAAATCCACTAAATTTTTTGCTGTTTGTGAAAAGAGAAGTCTTAAGTCCCATTAAAATATGCCGGTTATATTATTGTACCCCCCCAACTTTTGATGCTAGCTACGTGCCTGTTCTAGCCATAGTCGTCGTAGCAGGGTTAACTGATGCGGTAGTTAGAGAATTGGCTTCTGTTGTCTTGTGTGAGTGTGTGTTGGAGAGATACTACTTGGGAATGTGAGTAGTGGAAGTGGAGAGTGTATAGATCACAACACAGAAGCCGAAGATGTACAGATATTATTATGTCTGTAGGGATGATGTTGTAGTCTTCTCCAGTATCTCCTACAACATGAACATTATTACATAATGCAGTTTCTGCATTTCGATTTCAAATGGAAATGGGATTTCACCATTTCTCTTATCCACCGCTCTGATCCTATTCTTGCAATTCGGGATTCGGGAGTGAACTCGTTGTGCTTGTGCACTGAAAGGTTCTCGAGTTTAAAGTCCTTGGCTACACATATAAAGAAAACACACACACAATATACACAGAGGCACAAAGCACCACCAGATTCACATTTGAAGCTTATCGTAGCACCAAAGAATGACTATGGGGAGTAATCTTGCATAATACTGCTTTAGTCTCACAGTGCCACTCTTCCTTTCTGTTTATTTAAGACAATGCAGTAATGTGAGTCCAAACATGAATATAAAGTTACAATTGTACAACTCTACAACACTCCCAGACTACTAAACTAATGTTTTAACAATTTAAATGACTTGACGTTCACAGAAATATCCAATGAGTCTTTATATACCATGTGCACCCACATTACCATATTTCCGAGCTGTTGTATAGGACAAGGAGATCAGACCAATTATTTTTTAAATTGGGGATTCAAGACATTCTTTTAAAAAGGGTTAATTTTCTTTGTTTTTTACAATTTTGTATAAAACGTTGATGCAGGACCTGAAAAGGGTTTCTTCCATCTCTCTGATGTCTGAACAATTCATATCTTGTAAGGGTAACGAGAATATGAAAATTATCAATTACTATTTAGTAAATTAACAAATTGGGTGGGAATTTTACTGTATACAATAGCATGTATATATAACTTCACTTTAAAATTAAGTTGAACATTTATATAAAGAAAATAGTTTATATGCTCAATTAGTATGCATAATTAAGTAGCAATGATTCTTGTCATTTATTTTGCTACAAGTTAAAATTTTTGTTGTGTTTATTTGGATCTGATTTTTCCTTATAATTTGAAAATTATGTTCTACTTTTGTGTAATATGAACATTATCCTATATTACGAACCTAATCTCTTGGAAGGGTTTTTTATACTCAAATTATAAGTGCTAGAATAAAGGTATTAATTTAATGAAAATTCGATGAAATACTAAAAGTGTCTCTTGACATTAGGTTATACCTCCATGGTTTTACATCCGGCATCATTGTCTATAATGACAGGGGTTATAAAATTAAAAGAGGTCTGGAAGTGAGTAGTTACTGGTATCCATTTCCACATAAGTACATACTTCGTCCCTAAAACTCATAACTTAACCCGAGACGGATCTTCTTGGTATTCAGGAAAGCGATAAATGTTGACAGGATTCTCCTCTTCCCGGAGTTCGGGATTTTGTTATTGTTATACCCTCTCACAGTCTTCTGTGCTCACTCAAATAGCAATCTGTCATCAATAAGTATACAGATAACTCACACCAGTTCCCGCAACCCATGATTCTACCCGTTCACTCTCCGTAAACTTTTATACTTGCTAATAAAATGGCTGAAAGACATAATGCAGAATAAAAGGCTGCGTTATTAAAGCTGTTATTATGGCAAATGAAAATTTATATGTTGTACATACTTCGAAAACAGTAGAAACTCAGGGCAAAGCAATTTTGCATGTTATATCAATCATCATATCCGTGTGGCTTGAAAATAAACGGAGCGTGGAGTGGAAATCCAAATAAAATATTACTAAGGCACATCTCTACAGCCATAAATAAATAAATAATGTACATACAACCTAGGAATGTTTATGTACGTACATGTATGTCATCCGTGCTCAAGTATTTTACAATTACATTTGCTATTACAGTCAGTGAATGGTGGTTAGCCAGGAAGGACACGGTAAATGAATTTATGGCTTTAATCACCAAAACTAATAGTTGTAGTGGTTGCTAATTATACAGTTAAAAGATTTGATTACGCACTCTACTTGCATTTTATTGTGTCTTCTGGGAGTGCCACGTGTTTTGCATTACTCTGCTCTGAGATTGACAAAAGATTCCGAGCTCATATAGAACAACATTATTGTCGTCAAGTGAAGACAATGCAAAATGTTTTCAGCTCCGTATGTTTGTTCTTCTTACAATTTTGTTACGTAGTCAACTATGACTACATTTGTAGTAGCTGCATTAAACAAAAAATTAATACGGGCGAGTACAGCAGGTGTGTACAATACATTAGTAAGGGTGTATGTGAATAACTACGCTTAATACTATAATATTTTATGCAGAATTACTGTGTGTTTTTATAGGAGTAGTACGTAGTATTTATTTTATTATTATGTTGCTGTATATGAATGTTGGTATCTGTAATTATGGGTTTGAGCGAATGTAAACAAAGGGAAAAGTGAAATGCATTATGCACGATGGACTTCGTATTCATTTTTATCGTAGCACGTATTAGTACGATGTATGTGATTGTGTTTCACGCTAATCAAATACTGTGAGGCAGAGTAACCGAACAAAATGAACAGCCGCATACACACTACACCCTAGAACATGACTAATTAATAGTTGATAAAGGCTGTGGATGTACCTTGTGACCTCAAAGTCAAACTACTAACTTTGCTCTTTGTGGTAAAAAATAAGTCAATAAGTTACAATTCTTTAATAATAATGACATTTCATTTAATTGTGTATGAACTAGATTTTCTAATTCACAAATAAATTACCAACGTATGGTAAAAGCAGAAAAGTAATTACATTTTCCTCCTGCCTCTGGCTCCTGTTTGGAAAGAGTTGAAAGGCTTGTTTTCGTCCTAATGAAATGCTACTAATTACGAACATTTCAAACTTTTTTGATAATACACGTGTGTTCTATTTTAGAATTTCAAGTGAGATAAGCAGAATGAAAAATTAATAACAACTTCGTTTTCAAGCATACTTTATATGTACATTAGTTATAGTAAGTAAGTAGCTACCCGATAGATTTCATTTTCCGGGTACTACTTGCACTGTGAAATGAAAAATGCAGAAATCATATCGTTTAAAAAATATTTTTACATTAAGTAAAAAATATTATTCCTCAGTATGACCTTATGATTATCTGTGTTTGTAATTATTCCTGTAATTATTTTTTGAATTTATGTAACTTGTCTCTAAACTAAATAATACCAGTAAATGTTAAACAATATTCCACGATATCAACATTGAGGTTGCATAAAAAATTATTTACATAGTATCTCATTCTTAAGTGGAAATAATATTTTATTATCGGTTAAATTCTGGAGCAGGTTACAAGAGACAGACAGTTCTGTTCCTGCCTTTACTCGCTTCACGTAATTTTTAATACTCTTTATAAATTTATTAATTGTCTCATAATTTGAGATTACCATCACAGGCACAATAATATATTATTTACTGAGTGAGCAACTGCCACTTTAACGGTTTGTTTTATCGCAGTAGGTATTGATTTTCTACATTAAAATTGCGTGCACCAATATATTATCCGGTTGAATAATGTTTGGCACTGCTCTCTAATGGGGTATAAAATAATTGAGTTCAAAATAATTTATAAACTGAAGTTTTATCATAAATTCACGTTGGCTAGCAAATATCTGTAATATATCAATTGGAGGTGGGTGAACCTACAGGGTATACATTGGTAATGCATTCCAATTCCCAACTCAACTGACTGAAAAGCTGTAGCTGGAATCCGAAATAATTTATTTTGCGGATGCTCTTGTGTACATTTCGCATTATGCTCCAGTTTCTTCCATGATATACCATTGCACCTTTATAATCTGTATTATTATATCTCTGCGTACAACTATAAAGGTCTTTCTTGTTTGCAAACTTGTAGCACACGAACAACAAAACCAAAAGCCCGTGTAGTTTCCTCAAAAGCTGTTAGCTTTAACATTCATGGAACTCAAATACAAGAGAAAAACCTCTTTAGTTTCTTCGGGTACAATTCCTGTTTCACTTTTTCTATAATTTGCATGCAATTCATGTATAATGCAAATCAGCAAAGTAGAGTCACACACAATCGGCTCTATTTTGTTCCTATACTGTACACAATTTATTTTTTCTATCCAAAAAACCAATATGTTTGAACAGATCCAATTTGCAATGTCATCTTTATAAAAGTCATCTTATCCAATTATACATTTTATTTAAATTTTTAATTCTAAATAAATAAACAAAGTAACAGTCAGCTGAAGTAATAAACCTTTCTCACAACACAGGAATGAATGAATTAATAAATATCACTACTGATACTACACGATACAATGTCAAGGGTAAGTCCGTCAATTGTAAGTAGGTACATGGCTTTTGACCGTGTTGATTTCAGTGAGGTAATTAATTTGGATTACCTGCCATGTTAAACATCCTGTTGAATGAATGCATACCTAAATATAAATCATAAATGGTTTTAGGTGATGATATCAGTTCTACAAACACAACATGACATAATATATAAACCTTTGCATTATTCTAATCATAATTATTCATATGTAGTCAGGCAGCTCTCTATCTGTCTTTGTATACTTAAGTGGGAGCCTTAACTGATAATACATGTACAATACAGGTGTATCTGTATCTTCTGCACACACAAAACACAACAGTAGTATAATATATAAATCTGTGTCAAAATAAACAATAAGAAAAAAGTCTCACTAGTATTCTACGTCCGTACAAAAATATTATACAACATTAAAAATTACAATATCCTCTCCTTCGTATTTATGAAGACTCACAAAGCAAGTAAAGCAGTGTGTATCATTTGAGAGAGATTATTGTCATAGGAGATCTGAACGTAAATGGTACAGCATACAGGGAGCAGGCAATAAGGTGCATGGAAATGCATTGCTCGTACATAGAACAGTAAAAGGGATGCATGTTGCTGGTGGCTGTGTGTTGACGATACAATATTAAAGGTGTACATGTATTCTGTGTTTAAATGATTGCAGGTGATCCACAAAGGGGACAACGAGAAGAGGAGGAACAGTGCAATACATTGTCGTGAGTTAAGTGGATAGACAACACGGTGAAGTGCTGCAAGAGTCAAAAAGGTAAATCTGTCTGTCTGCAAAGCCACGAAGGACTGACTTGACTTGACTGTGTGTATTACGACGAGTATTAACTTACCTGTTATATTTACTAGGTACGTTTACTTTTCCACTCTCATGCTTTTTATGCTCACACTTGAATCTCTCTCTGTCTGTACGTTGCCCTAATACCTAAACTCATACACACTCTGCCTAGGCACAAGTGTTATATAATGAAATAAAAGAAGAGTACTAGTGTGGTGTGCACTGTGTATAAAATGTGTTGTAATAAATACACGGGAAAACTACAACTACTACTACTGCTGCTGCTGCTGTAATCCTGGAGTATGTATTTTGTGGCTCATGGCTCACATAATAATCCACGACGATAGGAGTCTCGCTAATATTGATGTGTATGTATGTGTGTGTGTATAATGTGTGGCTATATAGTATGCATTAGAATATATATGGAATGTACATGGCTAATGCTAAAAGTGTATATTATTATTATTATTTTTATAGTTTAACGTAGACTGAGAGAAGAAGGAGTAGGAGGCGAGATGAATGTGGACGAGGTGGTTCGGGAGGGTGGCCCAGGTGTGCAAGATGTGCTGGGCAGCAGCAGCAGCCCCATTGGGATTGGAATTGTTGGTAGTGTTGTTGGTGGTGGTGGAGAGCAGTGTTCTGGTGGTGCTGACGACGAAGAAATGGTGGACGCTGAGCGAGATTTGGCCGAAGATGCCCAGTGGAAAAAGATACAGCAAAATACATTTACACGATGGGCCAACGAACACTTGAAGACTGTCCAAAAAAATGTCGGAAACTTGGAAACGGATTTGTCCGATGGACTCAGACTTATTTCTCTCATTGAAGTCCTTTCCGGCAAAAAGTTACCCAAACACAACAAGAGACCCAACTTTCGCTCTCAGAAACTCGAGAATGTGTCCGTCGCTTTGCGGTTTCTCGAGAAGGATGAAGGGATTCGAATTGTCAATATCGGTACGTGAACTTATACATCCTACTCCTATACTCTGTCGGTGGAGACTATATACTCTCATTTACATTATTACATTACTACAACACTCCCAGTACGAATTATACATACGAACGGCACTATAGTGTACATTGTGTGTTAGTCTATTAATTACTCTTCATATATACTGGCAAATACTCCATACACCTGTGTGCACATACAAATTAATATTATTCGTGTGAGTGTTAATCTCAGTGTAGGTATGTGGTATTATTGGTATTTCTATTATCTCTCAGTGTAGAAAAATCCTTTTGTATGTTAGGAATGTATGTACACACAACATTTATATCTGTAGGTATATTCATTGACCAGAGAGAGAGAAAGACAGATAATATTACGAGATATCAATGTTTATACGTTTTTAGCATGGCAGCTATTAATTCAACTTGTTCGCTTAATTCACCAACCCACGCACATGGACGCACACCCAATTACCACACTTACGAACTACTGTCATTTAGACACAGCATCGTTATGTAATTACTGACTTGTATTGATTGTGCTGTCGTTTACGTACCATGTACTTATGAAGTCACGCTAAATGATACAATCCGCTAATCCGTACAGGTCTTTAAGCATTTTGTAATTGTTATCGGCCTTGTCCATTCCTTTTGTACTTTTCTGTGTAAACCTACATTACTCAAATACTGTAAGTAGTAGATTATTATAAGTGTATAATACTTATTACTAGCAAGTACGAATAATTCTTTGTATCACACTTAACTGAACTGACCACTCACTCGTACGAAGTACTTGTAATTTATAAATACCTACTGAATGCCATGAACTGATAATTATTTAGTGACTAATTGACAATTACTTGTTACATTTATGGTAGCAGCGCAAAACTTTTTAAATATAGACATGACATTAATAGGAAAGTAATGATATTTGTTACATGTCAATGTAGTAATAGTAATAGCAAAAAGAGAACTCTCAGATAATTTATATTCATGGGTTTATTTATGAATGAGATATTTCTGCATTGAAAATTTCTGAATGGAATAATATTTTTTACTGAAATATTTATTTTCATCGATAGTTCACGAAGAGACAGAAAGCACGAGGATAAATTTAAAAATTGACGTATTGTAAATTTGACTGAAGTATCTGTATCTAAAGTAGCTGACTGATTTGAGAATAGAACTACTTTGTAGTAAATACGAAGAACCCACTTGTTTTTGTACATTTAATGCGTTTGGCAACTCCCTGAGCTTTGAACATTGTCAGTCTGTCTGACAGTGCAAATTCTTTAATTGGCACATGATGTCATCGTGAGTGAATGCCGGACGGAGAATTGCATCGCGCTCATTCTCTTTTTTTCTCTGGCTGCGTTCTTCTCTTCTGTTACAGAATCCCTTCGTATATTCAACCAGTCATTCTATGACTGAGAGAATTCGAGAGTGAAAAGATACAATTGCACATTCTACATACCAAAAGGCACAAAGTTGAAGTAGTTTGGTTGGGTGTTGTTATGTTGGGTCTGTTTTAATATGATACGCTATATATTACACGTATTACTAATATAACCATAATAATATTATAGAATTATATTACAGATATCTTCTGTATATCTTTTAGAATATTAGTGAAGGTACCTGTAGTAGTGTGGTTGTAAAACTGTGAGTAGTAGTAGTAGTACTATTATTGCTGCTATTACTACTACAAGTTTAGGATGATGTTGAACAAGTATAATAATAGTATGGTTATATATAATAATAATGTGAAAAGAGTGGAGATAATATTGCTGGTATGTATATAAGTATATCTTTATGTTCTAAAGATTATTATTCATATTCATAAATAGTTTAGACCTTCCTGTATGTTCTCAGTGTGATGTGTGCACGTAGAGTGTGGCAGAGATTGTAAAAGAAAGTTCATTGCATGGAGATTCATTCTTCTGAGAGACGGAACCTCCGTCTTATTCACTCTACATTTTTTCTTCTCGAGTTTTATTGACGATTTGCACACAGAGTACACTGTTCTCTTGATTGCAACTTTTGCAAGTCTTTTCACATAATAATCACTTTAGAATATTTAATGCATGCGCATTAGTGTAAACAGCTTACCACCATCATCATAATTTCTTATGATCTTCAATTCAACTCTCAACTTGTTTCAAATTTTAAATTGTTTGTCTCAATCCTAGTCCTACTACACATTACCACTTCTTGTGGTACATTCTCTGCATTCTTAGTGCATGATATTCTGTGTAGTTCGTATTAATAATATTTGCATGTCATGTTGACATCTATCCTCATGTGGTCATGTCACAGTGTAATTTCTCTGTGCAGCCTTATAAAGTTAATTTGAAAACCCAAACACTACATGCACATTACAAATTACAATCATAATCCCAGCAACAAACATGCATCTCATGTACAATATGGCAAGGGAGAGAATAGAGCAAGCTCGAAGTGTTTTTCACACTATTTCAAAAATCCCCACATCACACATGCACATGCCTCCCAATATTGACCGCCATTATATTCTATCTGTGTGCATTTTACTTGTAATTGTAATACGATATTATTATCATGAGCAGGTAACTTATGTTACCTATTACACTTTTATATATTATGCTCCTAACAATCATAATTCACCTTAGCTCACCTGACTGTAATAATACCACCTTGCGTATTATTTTCTCCTTTATATAGACCATTCTCTCTCTATAGGATTTTAGTGATTCTCTTTTCACACATTTTGTAACATACACACACACATACATTTTGTACATAACACATGTAGTAACACAACCAAAATAAGAGTTGGATGAGGCTGAGACTGAATTGTATTGCATTTACTATTCGTTTGGAATTTGTTGTAACGTATTTTGAGTCAAGATGTAGTTTACTACAACAATAATGCTAGCACTTGAGTATGGACGTGTGGACAGGCCAAGGAAGATACGTGCACTATGCACTAGTTGTAAACTCACTAACATAGAATTCAGTACATACAAGGAATCTTACATTTAGGTAGTCATCTCTCTCTCTCTCTTTTCTGAGTCCAATACAACACACAATAATGTATGTACACACATAACATGAAGAAGTTTCATTCTTTTCTGGCATCGTCTCGTTTTGTTGTTGTTGCTGCTGCCATGCTGCTGCTGGTAACTGGTACGGGATTGAAAGTGCATGTAGTACTAGTTGTTGTCGTGGTGGGTATCGGTATTCCTTCGTAAACTGGCGGACGAGACGGCAATACTGAACAAAATGCAGGACGAGAGCAAATACAAATATACCAATCCACTTCATTGAATATAAACTGCACAAGTGTGGAGAGTAAGCCTCCCTCTACAATACCAGTCGGCATGTAATCGCCATATCACAGCAAGACCTGCTGAACTAAACTGAACTCAAGTCAACTCTGTCCGTTTATCTGACGATGTTTTGTACGTGGGTTTGACTCGACTTGACTCAACTTGACTAGAGCAAAGCAACCAGCCGGCTTCTTCTCTCAGTTCTTCAACAGTCTTCAACCATAAAAAAATTCTTGGCCAACTTCAAAATGAGCGTAGTAGTACAAGTGCATACTCACATAGTTTATACATACAAAGTTGTTGTTGTTTTCTTCTTCGTCTTTTTACTCGGCCTTTTAAATTACGTTACGTACGTATGTGCTACGTAAGCATTTACTACACAGACAGATAGAGAGAGAGCTTTGATTTTGCTACCATATAAGGTCAAGATATCTTACATGTTTGCTCTTTGTTAATGCCCTTCCGTCACCATTCTGGGAGATGCTTAAATACATAGTCTCCATATATATTACACAAAGTGTGCCACATAAGAAATAACAACATCATTAATAATATATCACTCAACATACCTCTAATATTTGTATTTTTATTACTGTACCGAACAACACAATTTTACCATTTAGCAGTTATGTAGCTACGATGTATAGTAGGTATGTGTAGATGAAGGTATTTGCAATGTTCTTATATTACCTTTAGACGCATTGATACGAAATTGGTCTGGTGTACCTTTATTACATTATTTACTGTTGCCACAGCAAAAAGGTAGATAATCTTATCAGTCCCATATAGATTTAACCTTGCAGTACATTCAGCAGTTATTTCAGAACAAGAAATTGTCAAAAGGACTTTTAATCAATTTTAATCCGGATAGAAGCAGAGCACGCAAAAATATTATGTCATATATTATACGGGTATAAAAAATAATTACATTGAGCAAGGTATATATTTCGAATGGTATATATATATATATATATAGTGTATTGTAGATATAGGAAATGAAATTAGGAAAAGAAAGGATAAATTTTATTTGCTCCAGTCATGTTTCTGCTAAATGCGATGGAACATGCACCTTTCTCTGTAAAAGTGATTGTAGAAATGATAAGTATATTTGTCGTTGGTGAAATGGTGGCGAGATTCCATGACATGATATTTATGCTTTGTAAGACTTGAGTTATAATGAGACGACACGACAAAGTCAGTCAGATGACATTCTCTTGAAATGGAAAATGACACAATCACGTTACAGAACAATGACTATAAATATACTCTCAAGGGAAACAATCATCATTGAACAAGTAAACTAACTTAAAGCGAGAGAGAGAGAATGCTGAGTTGACCGACTACGATTGTCAACGCTACGCCGTCAGCCTAAGTCTCAGCAACGACAAGAAAGAATTGTATTTTAGCAGAAAGGAAATTTTTTCATAGTTCTTTTCCTTTCCATTTAGTAATCGCTTTACTGGTGCTTTTTGACTTTTCAATAATAATATTAGTAGGAAATGCAATATATCATTCCTTTTATATCATAATATTGTAAGAGCAGTAGCAGCAGTGGTATGTCTATATATTATACTTACAGTTGAGTGGATGTAAAAACTAAGAGCTGCTTTTACTTTTACCTAAAGGAGGTAGAGGAAAACGTAGTTACCTCATTGGGTAGCTACAAAAAGGGGAGAGAGATGTTGTCGTGTCGCTACATAGAAAATGCATCACAAAATTTTACTACCTTACTATGTTTGGTGATATTTCACTCTTTTTCTATTTTTATTATATCCTCCTGCAAATAACTTACTTCTGTACATACCCATGTGGATATATGCACTCTCTATATAAATAATATACCTTTACCTAATACTTTGGACATCCAAAACCTAAAAAAATATAGTAGAAAACCTTTTCTTAACAGCTCTGCACAGACTGTGTTGGCCGTGAAATATTTCAATGAAATATATTAGGGTGAAAAATTTGCAACTTTTCCAATTTTTCCAACTCAATTTTCGTTGAAAAATGAAAAATTTGAAA